>JAODGE020030411.1:0-140626 GCA_027574965.2 Ecitophya simulans | reverse complement strand
CTCGCCGCGGCGCGCCGTCGGCGGCCGTCGCCAGTCTGCAACGAGTCGCGGTCCGGTGTCGACGCCGCGCGCGCTCTGGTAACTACGCGAACCGCCGTCTCATCGCGGCCGTGCGAGCGTTTCGGAAAACCGCGAGAGACGATACGGTGCGCGCGCGCGCGCGATCGCGTCGATGCGCACGGCGCGCGTCCGCGAGCGCGATCGCTGCCCGAAGTGACGAAACTTTTATCGGCGCGCGGATTACCTAATTGGCGGAACGGCGGCGCTGCGGCGAGCGGTCGCGAGCGCGGCGCGAAGTGAAAACCAAAACAACAACAACGAAAAGAAAAACAGCAGCCAACAAAAAATATGACCAAGTGAGGCGGCCGCGCGTGCAAGCGGAAAGTTTCGGTGCGCGTGGTGCCCCGGCGCCGTCTAGTGCCCCTCGCGGGACGGACGCGCGCGCGAACCGAGCGAGGAGGCGGGCGCGCGATCTTCTCGCCGCCGGCCGCGGATTAAATAATTGCTTGATGGTCGGTTCACGTCTGCGCGATTGCGAGGCGCAATTGCGTTCGGAAACGGATAAGCGTGCGATTGTGCGCTGCCGCGGCTCGCGGTGCATTGGCAGCGCGCTTGGAAGCGCCCGCAACTGATATCACGTACGTATTCGATCCGGTTGCGTTGGTTTCTTGATTTTGCATTATCTATTAAAAGAAAACTTCGCCGCACGCACACGCGCGCGCGCGCGTCGCACGAACGTCGTCCTCAGTCGCAAGGTCGGCGGGGTGTCGCGCCGCGCCGTGCGACCGGGACGCGCGAGACGCGCACAGCGGTGCGGAACGTCGCCGCGGCCGCCGTCGTCGACGTCGTCGTCAACGCGAAGACCGCTAGCCGGCGATATCGCTCGCGATCCGCGATCGCGCCGGCGTTGTTCGGGGTCGCGGTTTGTTTTCGAGGGAAGCGGTCGAAAAACATCCGACGCGCGCGCTAACGGCATCGCCGTTTCGCCGGTCGCGCAACAATAAGCCACTGTCGTTGTTTCCTTCGCCGCGCCGATTTGGGTCTCGCGGCGCGGGTTCATGCACCTCGTCGGCGCGCCGCGCGTCGTTCTCGGCGCCCGCCGCCGGCGAAACCGTCGCGCCGAATTTCCCGCCGCAATCCAACGGGACGCGTTCCCGTTCGGCGTCGGCGTCGCATCGATATCGCGCGCGTGTCGAAAGTTCTACCTGTTGGATGCGAACAATACCAGATTATTTCAGTTCGCGCCGGACCGAGATTGGCGCGCGCAATAATAGATTACGCGCGAGCGCGGCGTGTTGCAATTACTATCGGATGGCTGAATTGCGCGCCGGCCGGCGAGGGTCGCGCGTCGCCGCTCGCCGTTCGCAATTTAGATTTCGCCGGCGGCGACGTCGCCAATTTGCCCGGCATCGCCGCCCGCCCGGCCGGCATCAACACGACACAATCGATCGATCTCGCTCATTATCTCGCGCGCGCGATAAAATCGCCGCGCATCAATTAGACGCGCGCGCGCTCGTCGAAAGCGACGCATGCGGCTCGAGAGACGCGCTGACAAACGGGGAAATTCTTTTCGTCGATTTTACGGCGCTCGCAGCCGCGACACAATGAACGATTCAAGCAGTAACGACTTCGGAGCAGCGCGTAATGCACGAGAGTTTGCGGCGCTTCAAACACGTCATGCATGTAACGCAGTAACGCTTAATGCCCGGTTGTGTTTTCTCGAGAGTGTCGCCGTTTGTCGCGCGGCTTTAATGTCTCGTCCATCTGTTGCTAGACGACGCAGCGGCTCGCACGTTTCGGCGCGCCGTCGCGGAAAAAAGCCCCGAAAGAGCGACGCGAAAAACGCACGGGGCTCTAATTGCGCGTGGGCGCCGCCGACGGCGCGACGGGGAAAACGCGCGCCCGCCGGCGAAACCTGCGCGAAATGCGCGACCGAAATTAATATCGGCGTGCACGCGTCGAAGGTATGTCGGGCACGCGTAGATTCGCATAAGTTCGCACACATTCTGCGCGCGCGCCTCCGCCTCGCACATGTCCGCGCCGCGTTGCACGTTTATTGCTGCAAGATTTGATGGTCGAATTGTCGTCACGCAGTTATGCCGCGCACGCGTGCGGAATATATTCCGGCGAGAATTGTTACATAATTTCCCTCCAATGCGACGAATCGATGATAAGCGACTAATCGCACTCCGGCTCGAACTTGTCTGTAAATAATTGTTTGGAACTCCGTGCGCCGTGTGTGTGCGCGTGTGTGTGTGTGTTTTTGTGGGCTGTGAAATTCGTTTTCGGCCAAAAGGCAGCGCAGGTCCAACGCGTCATTGAATTAAATATAAATACGCAATGCAACTTCATTTCCGCCGTGGCTTAATTTAGCTCCCCGAGGAGAATTTAAATAATGGCGTGTCGGGAAAGTCTCCAATTTATGCGATGGGCCGCTCGTAAATATGTGGGCGTACGTATCGCATTTGCGCTGTCTCGTCAAGACTTTCCGTCAAACAATCGAACTCTTCTCGGAAGTCGTCTCGGCTCTGTAGACGCGTGCGTCCTACGCCTAGACAACTAGAGTATCCTTTCCTGCTGGCGGACGTAATTAGTTCTGCGGCTTTACCAATGCTTGCCAAATGCCAAATATCAAGTCGACTCCATTGTTGGTTTATTTTCGTGCACCTAGCATTACCAATGTGTTTCACTCCCTGACCATAGTCAAGGACAAAGCAACGACGTGTGTTTTGTTTTTGTTGGAATGCTCTAGTAGTAATATGAGTCGCCGGGCAAAATATATGGCGAAAAAAAGTACGCGGAGCGTTCGTGAAGCTGTTTTTCGCCAGGAGTTCTGAGAACTTATGCGGCGCGCGCGCGCGGGAACTGTTTGGAGGGTGATTTATCAAAAATTAATGGCACTCTTTTCTAGATGAAACTGATTGGGCGAACAATGCCTAGAAATGCTATCTTGGAAAGCAGTTTTTGCCGGCGAAATAAACCACTTCACTCATTGTCAGATGAATACTTTCGAGCAAAATGAATGATTGACGAGATTTTCGTAAATAACGTCTAAAGACGTCATTTTTGGGGACGCTGATTGCAAAGTTTCTGGCGCATTTTCATAAACTTTTGAGGATTTCACGTTGCGATCAACACGCATTCGAACGTGTGCTATAATACGTTTGACCTAATTACGTTCCAGCATCTTTTAAAAGGCAGTTCCATTGTTGCGCGATCATAAATTGTGATTTCGGTCAGTGCCGCCGCGCGTCGTGATAGATATATCTTATTTTTTCGCGTGGCGTATCGACACGCTGAGTGATGATGATCATTACGGAGGCGGCGGCGACGGCGACGGGGGGGCCGCGCCGCTGTTTACGGCTGATCGTAAACTGTAAACTGCACATTAATCATTCCAACGAATGATATCAGCGGGCGCGCGCACCTACGCCCACACGGTCGCGCCGACGGGCGCGCGCGACCTCCGAAACAATGGGCGCGCAGGCGTGCGCAAGACGCGCTTTATATTAAGCCCGCATCTCGCGCGCGTTGCGGCGCGGCCTGCCCGAATCGGCGCGTTTCGTTGTCATCGCCGTATCTGCGGCGGAACTTTCCACTGCTGATTGCGGTGCGTTCGACGCTTTATCAACGATTGCTTTACTTGCACAGCGCCGGCGCGCGCGCGCGCGTCACTTATTTTCGTCGGCGCGGCGCGTACGCGCGCAACATTTTCGCCGGCGGGAGATTCGCGCGCGACGGAGACGTGACGCGAAAGAATGCGTTCGTCGCCGATCCGCACCGCGATACGCGCTGACCGGAAATTGTAGAAAATAAGCTAGGCGCGCGCGTGCGCTTCCTGCGCCATTGAACAATCACGGCCGGGGATCCACTCTTACTTGCTCGTTGCTCGCGCAACGCGTTCGTTTCGTGCGTTTTCTAGTTCAATATCTTCGAAAACATTTCGTTCTCGCTGCCAGGCTTCGGACAAGGTGAACGCGTTACGCACTCGACCGTCGTTGCGGAGATATTGCACAATGCGAACAAAAACGCTTGTTTACGCCGGTCTGGTTTATTCGAGGCAATTAGATCGGCTGTAGTTGTAGTTCCGCTTAAAACTGAAGATTGATTCGCGCGGGTTGAATAATGTTTGCACAATGTGTTCCACTGGAATTCCGTTAAAACAGTTCGCTTCTTTTGTTTTATTGTATTTTTTTTTCGCTCGGTCGAAGTTCGAACGTTTTTCTTTCGGCTTGCCCCGGAAACGGGAGGTACTTGAACCTCGGCTCCGGTAATATTTCCGACATGCACGAAGACCGCGCCAACTTTGGCAATATGTTCCCAAACTTGGTTCGCTTTCTCGCGAACTAGTTTGTTTGCAAGCATGTCGGCGCGCTCGCAGCTCTGGCAAGAAGCGAGATAAGCGATCGGGTCATGAATCGCACGGTCGTGCGATTAGCAAAAATCCGAGACTGTCACATTCGCGGCGTCGATTCCGAGCGTAATTCCCTCGTTGTGTGAAATTCGTGTAGACGTAGAAATTCGTTTCCTTTGGACTAGCCTAATCTCGAGTAGGAGTTGGTGTACTTGCAGATAAAAAAAGAAATAATTACGTTCGACGGGATTAGCGTGAAACGATGCGTTTGAGGAGGCTTAAAACTTTTAGCTCGGCCCAATTGCGTCGCGGTGCGCGTGAAAGATAATGATTATCTACGCAGCCCACATTCGCACAACAATTATTTTTCTTTCGCAGCACGTAACGCTTTCGTTTTGTCGTTTATTGATTTTGCCAAGTATTTATAGTGCTTAATAAATAGGATGCGGAATGGACACGCGGACGTGGAGTCGGGACGGCGAGCGTGAGCGGCGCGGAGTCCAATTTCCAGCCGTCGCCGCCGCCGCCGCCGCTGCCGCTCCCCTTGCGCATACTAACGCGCGAGACGCGAGCGGCGCTCGCTTCGAAAATAAACGCGCCAAAGTAACGCGAACGCGACTCGGCGAGCTTGCGTGCTCGCGCGCGGCGTCGGCTCTCGCCTCGCCTTGCCGCCACTTATCGCCCCGCCGCCGTCGCCGCCGCCGCCACTGCTGCCGCTTCCTCGTCGGCCACGCGTGTGCACTACGCGCCGCATTGCATCGTAATCCGGCCCGAGGATTCGAGTGCCATCGAGTCGATAATCGCCAGCCCGGCGGGCGACGCTGGAAGGCCAGATTAAGTCGCGCAATCTTCGCGTTTGGCGCGCGCGCGGCAAGAAAGGAAGTCGGCGACGTGGGCACGCGGCGATTTCGAGCGTTTGCGGCGCGCGGAGTGGCCGCTCGATTAGTGACGGCGTTATCCCGCTTCCGGGCTTATCGCGCTCGCCGTACGCACGCCGCTAATGACGTCCGCAATCCGCATCACAGCGCACCCGCCACCATCACTAAACGCTACGCGCGCCCCACGGCGCCTGTTCTGCTGACTCATGACATGTGTATATTTTCTCATTATTTAGAAGCGATGTCCGCAATTTGTTTTCGCTTGCGGCCGTAAGCGAGCACGGACCCTCCAGCGGCTGCAGGCCGCCCCCGCTGCGCCCAGCGGCCAACACGGCTACCCACGTCGGGCGAACGGCGCTCGGCGGCTGGCCCCAGCGAGAGCTGAACAATAACGAGAGCGACCACCCGCTCGGCGGCAAGCGCAAGATCTGCGCACGGCGCGCTCAGCTCCTGCACTGCGCGCACCCGCCGCATCTCACGCACGGCGACGGCGCCCGCCTCCCGAAGGTGAGACGGCGCTGTGCCGCGCGCGGCAGCGTCGGCGGCGGCGTCGGCGGCGACAGCGGCGGCGACAGCGGCGGCAGCGGGCACGGCCTGTTCGGGCGCGCGCTGCACAAGGCCGGCGCGAAGGTCTCGAGGGTGGCGGTGACCCTGAAACAGTGGTGGCGCGATGCGGGGCTCTGCCCCGGCACGTCGTGCGCGCCGCTAGCCGCCGGCGTCGACGGCATCGGCGGCGCGGGGCCGGGCTGCACGTGCGCGAGGCGCGTCGGGCCGAGGACTGGACGCCACCGACTCATGGGACAGTCTCTCAGCATGTGTAAGCTACACCAATGTCGACACAAGAAAAGTAAGCTGCCCACGACGCGACGACGACGGCTCGCGATGCGCCCCTAAATAGCGTTGCGCGGTTTATTTTTAACGCCCCGCCTGGATGACACGCCGCGGCGTGCCGCACGCGCCGTGCGCCTCGGAAAAGTTTCCGCTCCCGAAATAGATTTTTCACGAAGCGTCGCGCGCCGAACGCAAAGGTCGGCGGGCGGCGGAGGCGGAGGCGGCGCGTCCGCTGAGTCTCTTCTGAAATTCGCGCGCACGAATGGCGATTGTTTGCGCGACGCGCTTTGTGCTCGCCAGCCGCGCGAGTCGGCGTCACGACGCCAGCGCGACAACGCGCCGGACGTTATCGCGGCGACTGTTCGCCGGAGTGTTCGCCGGATTGACGGGACGCATTCGCGGCGACGTGGACTTGAACGGCCGACGGGTGCCGCACGGGAGCGCGCATTTGTCCATCCCATTGTTCGCGCCGCTGCGGCCGATATGCTCGCCAGCTGGCGCCCCTCTTCTATTTTTAACACTCTCTTCGGCGTCGGATTTCATCTGTCTGTGCTTCTTCGCAGGCTTGCACTTGCGTAATACCGAGGAGTCTCGGATGCCTGTTGAAGGACCTGGCCCCGAATCCGGTCTGCATCGACTTCACAGGAATTGTTATGATCCGGAATATGCGCGCATGGAATCATGGCTGGACGAGCATCCTGATTTCGTGCAAGACTATTTTCTAAGGTACGGCGGCGCCGAGAGCGGTCGGCCGAGCGGTTTGCCGTAATCGTGCGTGTGTTCTTCGATTTGCAGAAAGGCGACTCGTCAGGTGGTGGACGCATGGCTCGTCTCGCATGCCACCCCTACGTCGTCGAGCGCGGAGCTCGCGTCGCCGACGCACACTCCGCGCGCCGGCTCCGGCGCTACCACTCCGGTGCGGAAGATTTCCGCGCACGAGTTCGAACGCGGCGGGTTGCTGAAGCCGATGGTGAGCACGGTCGACGGTCAGACGACCTTCCTCACCGGCACCGACGGGCACGCGATCGCCGGCGGCGGGCATTCGCCGACGCCCGGTCGCCGCCAGCGCCGCTCTCGCAACGAGTTGCGGCAGCTCGACGAGAAGGAACTGATATTCGAGCTGGTGAAGGACATTTGTAACGAACTGGAGGTGCGCTCCCTGTGCCACAAGATACTGCAGAATGTCTCCATGCTCCTGCACGCCGACCGCGGCTCGCTCTTCCTCGTGCAGGGCGATCGGAGTTCGCCCAGCAACGGGCCCAACGGACGGGCGCTCGTATCGAAACTGTTTGACGTATGTTCCAAGAGCACGCTCATGGAAATGGAGAAAAAGGACGAGATACGCATCCCGTGGGGCACGGGCATCGTCGGCTACGTGGCCGAGAGCGGCGAACCGGTCAACATTCCGGACGCCTACAAGGTACGCGCTGCGTAAACAAACGCTTATTTGCGGCGGTGTTTGAACAGCTGATTAATTTGCAGGACGAGCGCTTCAACCACGACATCGACGTGCTCACCGGCTATAAGACGCGCACGCTGCTCTGCATGCCAATCAAGGACACGAACGGCGACGTCATTGGGGTTGCGCAGGTAAACCCGATCAACTCCCCTTTCCCTTCCAACGACGCACGCGCACGTTATTTTTCGATTTTCTCCCTCGCAGGTGATTAACAAGCTCGGCGACGCGCCGTTCACCGAGCAGGACGAGAAGATATTCTCGAGTTACCTGCAGTTCTGCGGCATAGGCCTACGCAACGCGCACCTCTACGAGAAGTCCCAGCTGGAGGTGAAGCGCAACCAGGTTCTGCTCGATCTTGCGCGGATGATCTTCGAGGAGCAGAGCACCATCGAGCACGTCGTGTTCAGAATCCTCACGCACACCCAGAGTTTGATCCAATGCCAAAGAGTGCAGGTGTTGCTGATGCATCAAGCCTCGAAGGGGAGCTTCTCCCGCGTGTTTGACTTCGAGGCCGCCGATCTGAACGGCGAAGATGGCGAATCGCGTACCAGCCCGCACGAGAGCCGCTTTCCGATTAATGTCGGCATTACCGGCTATGTGTCCACCACGGGCGAGGTAGAACGGCAAGCATCGGATATCCGCTCCTGGCGGCATACTCACCGGTATCGATTGTTTCAGACAGTTTCTATTCCTTGTGCCTACGAGGATGCCCGCTTCGATCCCAGCGTCGACGAAGGCACCAACTTCAAACACAAGACTATCCTCTGCATGGCCATAAAGAACTCGTCCGGGCAGATCATCGGCGTCATTCAGTTGGTGAATAAATTTGACGATTTGCCGTTCACGAAGAACGACGAGAATTTCGTGGAGGCGTTCGCGATTTTCTGCGGAATGGGCATCCACAACACGCACATGTACGAGCGCGCGGTGGTGGCCATCGCCAAGCAGAGCGTCACCCTCGAGGTGCTCTCGTACCACGCGACCGCCAGCCTCGAGGACGCCCAACGTTTGCGCAAGCTTCGCGTCGCCTCGGCGGCTCACCTTCGCCTACACGATTTTGCCTTCGACGACATCAACATGGACGACGACCAGACGATCGCCGCCTGCATGCGCATGTTCCTAGATTTGGATCTAGTCGAGCGATTTCACATGGACTACGAGGTGCTCTGCCGTTGGCTGCTTTCGGTCAAGAAGAACTATCGCAACGTCACCTACCACAACTGGCGGCACGCTTTCAACGTGGCGCAGATGATGTTCGCCATTCTCACCGCCACCCAATGGTGGAAGATCTTCGGCGAGGTGGAGGTCCTCGCTCTGATCATCGGCTGTTTGTGCCACGATTTGGATCATCGGGGTACAAATAACTCGTTTCAAATTAAGTGCGCATCATGGCCGCCCTGCTGGCGCATGTTAAATTAATTACACGTGGCGTTCTGTTGCAGGGCGTCGTCGCCGCTGGCCCAGCTGTACTCCACCTCAACCATGGAGCATCACCATTTCGACCAGTGCGTGATGATTCTGAATTCGCCAGGGAATCAACTTCTTGCCAACGTATCGCCCGACGAGTATTCGCGGGTGATTCGCCTAGTCGAAGAAGCCATCTTGTCGACGGATCTAGCCGTTTACTTCAGGTGAGATTCCATACCGAATAACCGTGCGTATGCACAATATATTGTTCTCTTCAATTGCAGGAAGCGCGGGGCGTTCTTCAATGTCATCGTAGAGGGAGCAAATTTCGAGTCGACGGATCAGCGTGAGCTGTTGCGAGCCATGCTGATGACGGTATGCGATCTGGCGGCCATTACCAAGCCGTGGGACGTGGAGAAACGTGTTGCCGAGCTTGTCTCGTCCGAATTCTTCGAACAGGGCGACATGGAACGCGAGGAATTCAACATTACGCCTATTGTAACTCACCTCGGAGATTCGATGGTGTGCAAAAACTGTAATTTCGTTGATTGCAGGACTTAATGAACAGGGAAAAGGAGGACCAATTACCTTTAATGCAAATCGGTTTTATTGACTCGATTTGCTTACCAATTTACGAGGTAAGAATACGTCGGATTCGGTCGATTGTCGCGGCAACTACGTTGTGATGTCTTGCAGGCATTCGCTCGACTCTCCGACAAACTGCAGTCGCTCGTCGAAGGTGTGAACAAGAATCGCGAGATGTGGATGCAGCTCGCCGCGCAACAGAGCCTGCTGCCGCCGGAGCTCGTTGAAAAGGATTCGAACGACAACGTGCCGTCGAAGCCGAACAGCCCGACGGCCGACTCGCCGACGCGCAAGAGCGTCGACTAGCGCGCTGCGGCCGGATGTATTTATACACTTGTAGATACCGAGGGATTATTTATTCATGTACCATACATATATCATTTACCTATTTAACAAGAGAACAAGAGAAACACATGCAAGGGGCGTACGACTGCTGCGGACGCGGGCGGCACGACGGGCGGGTTCGCGTGATCGCGATGGTTCTTAATTAATCGATAACTTATATGAAATACTTGCACTTCCTCTAGTGCCTAGTCCTAACACTTAATATGCGAGATCATCAATGCGGGCCGCGCGCGGGCGGAGATAGCGGCTGTCGTTGTGCTCGGAAGAGATGCAATTTTGACGCGAGCAAGCGGGGAACACCCAGTCACGAACCAACTTCTAGTTTGTTTGAGTTTATTAGTTATTTCGGTTTTGCTCTCTTTGCTGTCTTTGTCGATTTTTATTAATTGTGATATTTTTTATTATTTAGTTATGAAACGCTAAAAAATGAACTTTATTAATGAAATCTATACTACTCCAGTCGTGAGAAGCATTTAGATGATAATTCACTGCATTTGTGTGAACGCGAAAAACGAATGAAACGCAAAGCAGCGCAAATGCTCCGGATTTCTAATGCAGTGCCGTATTTAATTATATGGTCATAAAGATACCCTGTGGTTTTATTCGACCGAACGTTGAACGTTGCAGCATTGACAAACTGTGACAAACGCGACCAAAACAGTTCTATCGTTATCCACATAAGAGGGACGCTTCAGTCGGTCAGGACCGACTGGCTGAAAGCAATACGAAATGGCACGCACGAGACGATTAATATCGACCTCCCGGTCAGCGATAGGAGAAATTGCTGCGGTCGTCGGCGGCGTAATCGCAACACGTCCGCCGTCGCCGCAGCATGAGCGAGCGCTTCTGGTGCGTCGCGCTGATTGCGATCCTGGCCATCGGAGTCGAGAATGCGTCCGACAGCCTTCCGCCCACGTGTGACAGCGAGATATATTGCTATGGCGACTTGCTACACGTGGTGCAAACCGCGGGCATCTTTGCTGATTCGAAAACGTTCGTCGATATGACCATGCTGCACGACCCCGACCACATCCTGCATGGTTTCCGATGTCTGTTGGCTAAAAACAACGGAACGCTGACCAGAGACCAAGTAAGTTTGCACAAAGATCGCAAGCGCACGAAAAATAACGGTCTCCCCGATGTTTCCAGGTGATGGCGTTTGTCGACGCAAACTTCCAAAGCGATCTGGAACTCGAGCCATGGGTGCCAGCCGATTACAAACCTTTTCCCGCATTTCTTGAGGACGTTGTGGACGAAGAGATGCGCACGTTCGCGTTCAACGTCGTCGCGATCTGGCCCAAACTTTGCAGGAAATTGCGGCGGACAGTGTCCGACCACCCGCATCGTCATTCCATCATTGAGGTACCACACGGTATTGTCGTGCCCGGCGGCAGGTTCAAAGAATCTTACTACTGGGACAGCTACTGGATCATCAAGGGGTTGTTGGTGAGCGAAATGCACGACACCGCACGCGGCCTTCTAGACAATTTCGTTCATTTGATCAGGAAGTATGGATTTATACCCAACGGCGGGCGCATTTATTACACTCGAAGATCTCAACCACCGCTTTTTACCTCAATGTGCATTGAGTATTTCAAAACGACAGGAGATATCGCCTGGGTGCGGCGTAATATAGATTTGATTGAACGAGAAGTTACTTTTTGGCGAAGCAAAATGATCAGTGTGGGTGTTCACAAGCTGGCGATGTATCTTCCAATGAGTTCCGGACCACGCGCAGAGTCTTATCGAGAAGACTACCAACTAGCGTCGGGATTCCCAGCTGACGAACGCGATAGATTATATGTAGACCTGAAAGGAGGTGCTGAAAGTGGATGGGACTTTTCGTCTCGATGGTTTCACGGTGGGAATCTCAATAATTTATCACAGATCACTACCAGGTACACGCTCCCAGTGGATTTGAACGCGTACCTGGGCAAATGCTATCGCGATCTCGCACATTTCTATAGCATATTGAGCGATTCACGCAAGCAGAACCACTGGAACGCCGAATACGATAAAATGAAGACAGCGATTCGCGACGTTTTCTGGAACAAGACTGACGGTACATGGTACGACGTGGATTTGACGAAGAGACGACACAGGACAGAGTTCTATCCCTCGAACTTGACTCCGCTATGGGTCGGCATACAGCACGACGGCACCGTCCACGATTTGATCTATAATTACCTAGACGCGAACGGAATTTTTGATTACTTAGGAGGCGTCCCCGCCTCCATTCAGCACACGGGCGAGCAATGGGACTACCCGAACGCCTGGGCACCACTGCAGGATATAGTCATAACCGCGCTGCGTCGCGGCAATCAAAAATCGCAGGAAATGGCCGAACGCCTCGCGCACCTCTGGGTGTCCGCCAACGCCATCGGTTTCAAGCGCTCCGGACAGCTCTTCGAGAAGTACGACGCGCTCGTGCCGGGCAGGTACGGCGGCGGCGGGGAATACGTCGTGCAAGCGGGCTTCGGCTGGACCAATGGACTTGCCTTAGATCTTATTAAAAAATATTTTACAAGAACAAACTAGATGTTTTTAATACAAATACATTCTGTAGTACAGATGCGAGACGCTAGGCGTGTCCTCTCTTTGGTGTGTCCTCTCGATCCATCCTCCTGCGTGCGACGAAAATGTATTCCTGTATCGGGTTCGGCTCATTGCGTTACTCGTTAGTTAAAATAGCCCTGCAAGTATCTCTAGACAGGCGCCAGCGACCAAACGAACTAAGCGGTAAGTAATAATACATCCAACTTGATTAGTGACTTATCACAGTAAACGATAATAACTTGATTTGTTGAAGAATAAAATTGAAGAGGTGGCTTTAAGACTCGCGTTGCGATTCCGACTATTATGACGCGCTGATTTTACGTGCGATATTATTCGGAGAAGTGTTCTCGATCGTGGGGGCTTGTGCTTGCGTCGGAGCGGATTCCTTCTCGGTTTTGCTCTGGTTCATGGAGCTGCCTTGACTGGAGGCATGGCTACTCGATCGAGAATGGCTGCCGCCCACGGGTGTCTGAATCTGCGGCGTTGGAGGGCTCTTCACGCCTGCAAAACATGCATGTCAATACACGCAGGCACGTTTGAAGCGTTAATCGGAAATGGCGGTGCTTGCACAAAGACGCGGAGACGTGATTATTTCGGACGAATTAGCCAAGCGTAAAACATAGCATTAACAAGGTTAGTAATTACCACTTTGTAAATTTCCTCCTCCTTGCATCTGCATGTGGTATCTGTAGATGTTTTCCGTGGACTCAACGACGCCCTGTGTTAAATTAAGGCTCCTACCTCGCACTCCTGTCTCCTTCGTCTTCGGCGCCCACCAGTTCATAAACGTGCCCACAACGGGCACCTGTCGCAGGATACCTTCCTGCCAGAGCTTCTCTTCGTTCTCTTTTTGTAGGTCCAACGTGGCCGTTTCAATTCCTATACAACGCAAAATCGAATTCATCGAAGAGCAATAGTGTGGGGCTAGGAATATAGAAGCAGAATACCTCGCTTAACGATTTCACTCATCGAATCCAAAACCCTCGAATTCTCCTCTACGCTCTGCCCAACTCGGATGACCAGGTTGATCAGCTCGTCAACCTCCGATTGCGGAGTGAGCATGCCAAACCTGACGCACATTAATCCGTCGGTACCCTCGCCTAAGGAAAAGGCGGAATCCGTCGACCGAAGCGAGTCTACCAAGGCCATGTTCAGATTATTGAGCTCCTCTTTCGCCTGATCGGTGAGCAGCTCTTCCCATCCCTCCGGGGCGTACCTCACGCCACCCAGACCTGCCCATTCGGGCAATTCGACTAATCGCAACACAGGCGACGCTTCGATCAGCTTAATAAACGTGTGTTTGTGCTGAATGGTAGCCCGTAAGATAATCAGTTGCTGTTCTAGGCATTGCACAAACTGTTCGATATCAGCAGCAGTCGGTTGCTGACCAGTCGTGAACTCGAACGGACAGAAACGCAACACCACACCAATATTTTCTAACTCGCAGATGTCGATGGGCACCTGCAGGAAAGCCAATCATAATGCTTATTGCACTTCGGCACACACAATTGGGAATTTTCGTATACCTGCGGCGCGTCCAATTGCAAAATTTGTCCCAGCCACGAGTTTAATTTGTCGTAATACTGCGGCACGCGTGTGACAACTTCGCCTTCCTTAGCCTCGGGAATGAATTGAAAGACGACGCTGCACGCCGTGGTCTCGAACAATATCGGCACCGTGCTAGCCTTAGAGATCAGCTCGGAGACGGTGTAGGTGCCGCTCTCGCCGCCTGGCTTTTGACTCTGCGAGAGAAAACAATTAGGACTCGCCGGCACGAGCGGTACCCAATAGTGCGCGATGTACCAGCACGCGGACTTGGCGATAACAATCGATCGCGGCCCAAAGCCGCTCGCTGGCGAGGAAGTTGTCGCGTATTTTCGCGTGCAGGCCCTCGCGACCCAACGCCTGGAGAGCCACCCACAATGGCAGCGAAACTATCCGCCTGCCTTGATGGTCGTTCGTCAAGCCGGCGATTAAAGGCAAGGTGCTTTCCCGTGTGGCGCCGACTTGACGATTCCTCGCTTCCGTCGGGTTCTGTTTCTCCCACAATCTATACAAAGTCTACGTATTTCGCATTGAGGAACGTTTTCGATGGTGCTATGTTGGATATTAAAGTAATTAAACGCGCGACTGAAAGGATACGATCATTGGTAGTCCTGGCAGACCTAGCCAACTACCCAAAGGCAATGTGAAGCTATCAGCGATCGCCGGTTGCTGTAAACCACACGACAATTAACTGGTGCCGAAATATTTCACCTGCAATAATCATTACATGACCATTAGGCTGTTGCAATGGCAGGACGAGCGCTGCTAGACTGTGTCCGCGTAAATGCAGCCAAATATCGTGCGCCTTGCACAGCTCCTGAATCCTTGGAATGTTATCCAAGTGGCCAGTGATGGGCGTCCCGGCGTCGGCGATGACGATCAAGGGCGTCCGGCCGGAATTCATATCCTCCACGAGCATTTTCTGCAACGCCGTGCAGTCCATCGTGTACTGCGAGCCTGTCGTCGCCCAACATTCGTCGTGTTTATTGTTTGCTAATTTCGCTTGATAAGAAATTCACTCACCGAAATGCGTGTGCACCGGCACGGGCCGGACGCAGGATAACGGCAATCCTAGCTGGCGACATAAATGTTGCACAACCCCGAGCGGACTCGCCACGCTGCTATAGATCGTCGGAGGTGCCGCGGTGTACGCGAGAGCGCCGTCCTCCAGATATCTCGGATATTTGTAGTGCAGAATCATGCGCGTTATGCGAACTAGGCCTTCCAGTTGGTCTTCGTGGTAGAATGCGGATGAATCCAGGAAACTATGGATTCGAACAATACTCGTATTCGTTGTCGGCGCTCTTATCAAGGGTATTATGAACGCGATAATGCGCTATTTTAACGCTAGTGCGGCGCAGCTTAAATATATTACTCATGCATTGAATGGACTATTGTACACAGTATGATAATGTTAAATCACAGGCCATAAATGTGACTAAATGTTGACATTCAATAGTTTGAGAGATAGCACTTATGATATTTCCACACAGGCATTAGTCTTTAAATTATTCCAAGACAGTTTGATGAGTAGATTGCAACATGTCGAAGAAATGGCTGAATACTAACCCGAACATTTGACTCAACCATCTCGTAGTGTCAGTAGTAAACCTTGTGCTTAATTTTTGTAGAATCATGCGATCCAAGTTGCCACAGTAGGCAGCCAAGCTGTGCGAGGTGATAACAAGTTTGGCGATATTGTCAAGGGCTGGCAGGGCCGCGGGCTCTCCATCTTCGTCGGTGGCCACTAAGGTTTGTATAGTTTGGACGATGTCTGACGCTTGTTTCTGCTCCAGTCCAAGGAATACCGTGGGCTGGTTGAACACGGCGTCGCTCGCGTTGCCGACGGCGATTTGCTCCAACCGGCTGACTATTTGTGACGCTTCTATTGCAATCTCCCCGAGCTGCGGCTGATGACGAAAGGCAAATAGCATGAGACGGGGCCGGTCGCGATTCGCACGCAAACAAATCTGGCGTGCGGGCGACGCGCGCCGTCGCGGCTACATACGTTACGTGGCGAGTTCTCGCTCGGCGGCTTTCCGATGTCCATGCTAACTGGCGGCGCCTGCGGAGGTGTGGGATCCAAGCCGACCTGCGGTGGCGAATTCGTGGAGTTGCTGCGCTGCTTCGGCGGAGTCGCCATCGTGGCAGAGTGTCGAGCGAGGCCAAGCGCACCGTCGCAGTCGGTCGCGCTAGCAGTGTTTGGGATACGTTTGCGCTTCGTCTCGAGGCCGGCGCGTCGCGCAGAGCAGCGCACTGGAAGTGGCTGAGTTGGCCGGCCGATTGTCGTGGCGGCCGTCGCCGCGTCGCGTATATTACCTAAATATTTGCGCTCGTCACGCGGACGGCCGAAACTTGGAAAAGCTTCAAATAACTAATTTCTATTTCGAGATCGAATACGTGCGACGCACTTGACTTGCGCACGCCGTCCGGCGCCTCGATTTGTTTTCTATTCAACGCGCGCTGCCGGGACGGTTTTCGCGACTTTTTCTATAAAATCTAATTCGAGCGTAGTTACGGTTGCCAAATTGCGCAAACGAACGGTGCAAGGTAAATAACGACGTTGTAAACTTGACTCATTCTCAACTGCAAGCAAAACAATGCGCAAAGAAATCGTAAACAGCGTTAACACGAGATCGAGACTTCCAGCGTGTCAAGTGTCAAACGCCGATTTGTTCGTGTGAACAACGACGAACACTTATAAAACTTACTGGGAAACAAAGGAAACAATGTTTTCCATAGTTGTTTTCTTGATATGTTTTACACTATGTATGTGTGGTTGCCTACAGTGGGTACAAAAATATGTTGTTCTGCATGTCTAGTATTAATGCAACACAATAATAATAAAATGCAGCGGAAAGTTTCGATTGATAGATTAATCTAGTGCGAAATGAAGAGTGGAAAGAACGCATGCGCCACAAAATACTCAATACGAGTTGATTTGGTGCGAAGCTTGAGAAGAGGGGGAAAGCATGTGAAGTTGTACGCGTTCGCCGCTCGTTCCGTCAGTCCCGTCAGTCCGTCAGTCTGTCAGTGTCGATTCCGTCGAGGGCGTCGCTTGCGCAAGGCACGCACGCTCTCCGATGGCTCTCGAAGTGTCGGGCGCCCTGACCGAGCGAATAAAAACAAACTCGCGTCTGAAAGCGTCGCTGGCGAACGACGATGTGACGAGATGCGTCGCCCGGGCGCCGTTTCACGCGCCCGCGACGAACTCTTCCGGCGGGCGCGACGCCTACATCGGCAAAGAGACTCGCATCCTCGCCAAAATCAGCCGCCAGGCGACGGCGGAGGATCGCGCGCCGACGAGTCGATCCGTCGACGAAGACTTCCTGCCGCTGGCAGCGCGCGACGCGAGTGCCGCCTCGACCTGCGCGCACTTCGCCGACTTCAGGAAGGAGGACTTTAAGGCCTTCAAAGTGTTGCACCAGGTGTTCGTCGTCAGCTGCGATCACGACTCGAAGATCGCCAAGGTAAAAAAAACAAATCGCGGCGTTCTTCGCGGCGCGCTCGGACTGTTAATTTGATGCGCATTCGTTGTTCCTCCAGCTGAAGAACGCGTTCTGCCACAGTTGCAAGCAACTTGGGCCGCAACTTCACTCGTGTATACAATGCGTGTTCTTCGGCTGCCACAAGCACATCCGGGACCATTGTAAGAGCAAGAAGCACTGCTTCTCCATGGAGCTCAACTATGGCCAGCTGCATTGCATCAGATGCAACGATTACGTTTATAACTCAGGCTTAGATAAGATCGCGTTCGATAATACGATGATTGCCAAAAAATGTACCAAAAGGTTTGGGTATTTGCATGTTCATATTATCTCTGCCGCTCCCACTTTCCCATGTTTATCCTCAGCGCCAAGAAGATCAATTATTGTAAGTCCCGTGCCGTTCCAAACGATTATGCCCCGCCGCAAATTTGTCTTCTTCCCATTTAATGCGAACGTGCTTAAATCCTTCTAGAGTATTGACTTGGAACGCCTCGCTGGATCCGGACGTGGAAAATTCAAACGCTAAACGTATTTGCATCACGCGGGACTCCGCAAGAGGCCTGCGAGGCTTGCTGAACATGGGCAACACGTGTTACGTGAATTGCATCGTGCAGATTTTGATGCACACGCCTTTGCTGCGAGAATACTTCCTCAGTGAGAGACACAAGTGCAAAGGTACTCCCGGCACGTGCGTAGTTTGCGAATTGTCCAGGCTGTTTCAGGTAATCTCCGCGCAAAAATGCACAATTCATCTCGAAATCGATGCACTCAGAGAATAAATTTTCTGTTTAGGGATTTTATAACAGCCACGGCATGCCCCTAGCGTTAAATAAATTAATCCATCTGATGTGGATTCGTGATCCCCTGCTGGCCGGCAAGCAGCAACAAGACGTGCATCATTTCTTCGTCGCAATACTGGACGCGCTGCATCAGGATTTCCAGCAAGCAATATCCGTGAGCAAGTGCGCGTGCATCATCGATCAGATCTTCGGCGGATTGGTGCAGAGCGTCGTCGTGTGCAACACCTGCAGGTAAACGTCTTGGCGAACATACTTGGCAAGATAAACGTAATAAAATGCCGTCGCGATTTGCAGCCTGAAGTCGACGAAAATCGATCCGCTCTGGGCCATTTCATTAGAAGTCGGCCAGCTGACCGGCGATAAGCGCCAATGGTCCCTCGACGACTGCCTGAAGCAGTTCACGTCCATTGAGGTTATGGAGATCCAGATGACCGAAGAGGGCGAAGAGGGCTTTATATGTTTAAACTGCCAGACGCCGCAGGAGTCGACCAAGCAATTGACCGTCAAGACCTTACCCATCGTGCTCTGTTTCCACCTGAAGCGCACGTGCTTTTACAGTAACAAGAAGATCAACACGAAGATCGTCTTTCCCGAAATGCTGGACATGACGCCCTACACGAGCATGCACAAGGAATCGCTGTACTCGGTGATACCGGCCGACAATCGCTACTCGCTCTTCGCGGTGGTCAATCACTCTGGAAGCGCCAGCCTGGGACATTACATCTCCTACGTGCGACCTCAACGCGACTTGTGGTGCAAGTGCGACGACGAGCGCATCTCCCGAGCTACGATCGACCAGGTTTTGGACGCCGAAGGGTAACGCTGCTGTCATTGCCACTTTGCGTTGTTGTCGCTGACAGTTGTTATTGTTCTCCTACAGATATCTCTTGTTCTATCACAAACACATTCTGAGTTACGATTAGCAGTACGTCGTAGTTCTGGGGACATCTCCATCTGGGTATCCATAAACTACAATTGTGTTCAGTCATGGTGACTATTGATTAACGTCGGAGCCGTGGGCTTCTTGATGTCGTAACCGTAGGTTATCTTAATTTCTTAGGCCTTCATTTATACATCCCACATTGACGCCAATAGTAATTTATGTATATTTTTATATTTAAGTCCTTTTAATTGATTATTCGCTGGGTTAAGTCATTGTAAAATATTATTAAATCGATTGATACTATTTATAATTAACTGGGATAGTTGCCAACAATTTATTAAGGCCCTAAACGTGCATTTTGTTTACACCGTTATTGCTTATGCTATTCCTTGTACTCTTCGATGGTGAGCCCGTCGTCTGGATTATCGTCGCGCTGTAAGTCGATGATTTGAACTTCGATTTGGGCATTGCTCTCATCGTCGTCGATGTCGATGTCTGCGAGGACGACCGCCGGAGTCTCCTCGCCGTCGCCGTCGTCGCCGTACGCCCTTTCGTTTCTATCTTGAACTAAATACCAGTGCAACTCTGGCGTGATAAGGAGATAAAGAAAGCTGTCTTTAATTCGTAACGCTAAAAGACGATACTATCGAGGCGACAAAAACGAGAACTAAGCAAGCGGCTCGGCTGCTGGCGGGTCGCAGTTCAAACGCTGCAGGGAATCCCCAGACTCTGCGCACAAACACAAGTCGGCACACAATTACTTGAAGCAGGACGAAGCGTTCGGCAGCACTTACCGGCGGGATCTTGGATCCGATAGAATTCGGCCAACTCGGAACCTGAGCAAAGCGGCGTGTCTACCTGCAACGTGTTGTCGAATTTCGAGTATTTCACTTCGTATCCTTCGCGGTCCTTGTTGTAACTGACGACCGGTTCGAAGCGATGGCCCCAGAGGACCTCCGCCGAGACGTAGCTGGAGCGCGCCTGGGTGGACTGGCCGGTGCTCTCGATGGTCCCTTCCAGAATGACGACGATTTCGAATCGGTCTTGGAGCATGTCGGCAGCCGAGAGGTGATACAGCGGCGAGTTTTCGTCAATCCGATGAACGATCGTCATGGGCCAAATGAAGAACAGATCGCCGTCGCAACCATCTGCGGCCACCTCCAGCTCCGTCTGGAAGTTGGAGAGGACCTCGCCTTCTTTCGTCTGCTTCGCGCGAATTATCGCTGCGCGTATGCACGCGCCGATTATGTGACTCTTCCGCATGTCGCCGACGCGGAACATCAGGCACAGGTATCCGTCGCGTTGGCAAATGACGGCGTTTTTGGAAAACAGTAGGGTTTGCGTGCGATGCTTGGGTCGCGTCATCTTTGCGAAGACGATGCCCACCATGAAAGCCTGTATCATCACACCTGCGAGCATGCGAACATCGGTATCCTGGACCGGACGACGTTAGTAATTCGCTCACCGCAGATGCTCTGCATGCACATGACGAATATGCCCTCCGGACACTCTTCGCTCGTGGTCCTAAATCCATAGCCAATCGTCGTTTGCGTCTCCAAACTGAAGAGGAAGCACGACGTGAAGTTATAGATGTTGCTGACGCACGGCTTCCAGTCGTTTTCCTCCTGGAACGGCGGCAGGTGGTTGGGCTCGAGGTCGCCGTGCGTGAACGATATCAGCCACCAGATGACGGCGAATCCCAACCAGGACAGGAGGAAACTCAGAGCGAACACGATCAGCGTCCAGCGCCACTGCGTGTCCACCAATGTGGTGAAGATGTCTTGGAGGAAACGCAATCGATGCTTGGAGATGCGCGATTGCAAGATGTTGCAATCGCCGTTTTTAAGAATCGCGCGTCTTCGCACTTTGCGTATGGCACCTGGGCGATAACGACCTCTAAAAATAGACACGAGATGGACGCATCAAAAACAACCATTTAGAGCCGACGTCACGATCCGTTAATTTTATTAGAACAAAATTTGTTTATCGAAAGTGTGCATGTACAGCGTCGTGATTACGTCTTGGCGCAACTCCTACGTTATCTCCAATTCACACCCGAGGTGTCGCTCTTTGTTTACCCAGGACCACAAAGAACAGCGCTCGTTAGCGCTGGTTTGCAACGCACGTAAATGTTTATCGTGACGACACGATTGGGCGCACACATTTATCATGCATGAATTTAATTAGGTGCGTTTATCGCAAATGGGATGTGGTACCATCGGCTACCACGAGTTCATTGAAATCAGCTATCTACTCTAGCATTCTAGCATTATGAAGTGCATAATTATAGTTTATTATTGCTTGCGGTCATTGTGTCTTTACCTTGATAGCGTCGGCGACTTGGGATAATACACGCCGGGCGTAAGCTCATAGGAGTTGATGCGCGGCGAGTTATTGTCGTTGAACATCAGCGCTTTTCTGTCGCTCGGAGGCGAATCCATAGTTGAAAAGTTTTTTTGTTTCGCTCGTTTCAAAAGTTGAGATTTATATCGATCGCGATGCGAACACACCAGCAACTCGATCCGCTCGGACACACCAACCGATTGGATTACTCGCTCGTCGTCGAAGTTCGGAAAGTGCCTTCGTTACATGCCCGCCGCGATGATCAGTTGCGCGTCCGACGCGACTAAGCCGACTTGCATCACGCCGCGTACATTTTAACCGATCTCACATGGTGCTAACGCATGGCGCAAACAAGCCCGCCGCGAAAGAGGAAATTCGCGGAAACGTGTCAGCGTGCGCCTCGCCGGCGACGAGCCGCCGACAGATTTTGCGAGCGTACTGGGATTCGGTTCATCGTTTTCTCGGCGTTATGCGGCGGCACGCGACATGATAAGATAACGCGTGTGATCATCGTCACGGTCGACGCTAGTCGTTTTATTGGCGAAGTGTTGGAAGTTAGTTACAAGTCATTGCAGGCTTGCTGGTGAATCAAAACAATATTGTGCGGGCACATATTCAAATGTTGAAGGTACCCACCTATAGCTAACATCCTTGATGCAGGTGAACGAGCCGCTGTACGTCGGTATGCGGTTCAAGCCCGACGTGATGATGGGAAGTTGTCCGGCAGATTTCGAATTGAAGATCAGTGGTGCTTCGATTGATGGGTACCCGCACTCCTCCAATTCTTCAATCACGCCAGGCTGGTAAAATAAGCGTTGCGGTGTCGCATACGTCGGATTTGGGTTTGTAGCGTCTTTCCTGGCATTTTTGGCAATATCGGTCTTCTTCAGTTTTTCGTTCCCGCTCTCCGCTTCGTTTTCGCGCTCTTTCTCTTTGAACGTGTCGTCTGATGGTGCTATTACAATGGTAGTTTCCTGGTTCGTTTGTTCAGACCCATCGGTCTTTGCGGAAGGTGCCTCCGTTGTGCTGGCAACCGTGGGTGCTGGCGGCGCTTGCGCGTTTTGCAACGTTTTGAACAATCTCATTCTGAATCAATAAGCGTTCACGATCGAATAAGAATATTAATGGTACCGGTCAGAAGCGCGTTGCGTGTTATTTCGGTCGGCCTGCGCTTGATGTGCGTGCGCACGGCGGAGACCGAGCGTTCGGCTAACATTATGTGGCATTATCCTTGCAGGAAACACTTGATTAGCACATTGTACTTACGCGTTAACGGCAATTCCGACGTTGATTACCTATCAAAAACGCATTTGGCCGGATCGATTTGCGCACTAATTGGAGCCGCGCTGCTTTGTCGGCCCGCGCAGGTGAAACAATGCGTTGTTATTGTTTAGAAGAGCGCGGCTGTTACGTGCGGTGGCCATGAGCGGTTGTGCAGAGTTTCACCTCGACTAACTCACGTGCGCGCGTCCCAGAGCGGGAGAGCGCTTCGTCCGACTGGACAGGCGGCGATGTTATGAACGCCGGAGCTGGCCCACACCGTTCCGCCGTGCTGCGCGAAAGCGTCAAATTATTCGAGTTTTCAACTCGCGTTAAATTGAAACAAATAGGCGTACAGACGGCGCGCGTGCTCGACGCGGTCTCGGTCCTCACCGCGTGCTCGCGCTTCTCGCGCGGACGAATCCGGAGGCGAATGCGAATTCACCTGGCGCGAGTTCGAAATTTGAGCTGCGCTAGCGATCGGCCGACTTGTTGGCGTGCCGCGATTACTTCGCAGTGCGATAATGCGTCCTTCGAATGACATGTGTATGGAAATAATAGACCCCTGCGCGATTACAGCGACCGCGCTCAACTGATTAATAGCCGGAAGTCGCCCACTTCGTCCGTTCAATTTGATCACTTTAGCGCCCTGCTCTCGCCGCAATGCCGCCGCAATTACGGTGTTATCGAATTAACGAGCCGCTCAAACACGTCGGCCGGAATGTTCGCTCGTCACGGGTGCAGATTCTGCGCGGCTTGCGGTGGGTAAGTAAAATTATTTTTATTTCAAAGTTCATGTACGAAAACGCAATATAAAACGAGGCACTAGAAACAAATATAATTCACGCTAGTTGCGCACAGAGTCAAATCGCCACCGGCCGGTCGTAGATGGAGATGCGGCCCGCGTTGCCGTTGAGCATCACGTGCGCTTCTCCCCGCCCGGAGCTCGCTGACTCCGGCCCGGTGACCGTCACCGGTATCGGCGAGGCGGTTATCGAACAGTCCGGAATGGTTATTTCCAATGGTTTGTCGCAATCGATGGACATCGAGTCCATGCTGCTGAGAGTGTTGCTGGACGGGGACGGAAACACTCCGTTCAGATGGTGCTCTGCAACAGGTGAGGACGAACGTCCGCGATCAGTGCTCGCACATCGCGACGACGCCACGCAGCGAGAATAAAACTGTTAAACGGGATCGGCGTGAAAAAACAAAGTGTACATCAACGCAAACGAGACGAGCACGTCATCCGTGGGTTAGTTAGAAGAGCGCGCTGAGGAGGCGACTGGTTAGCAGTTAGGCGAGAGTCGGAGATAAGCGTAGAAGAATAATGGCACTCAATCACTAACAATTTACGTAAATTAATCGTCGATGAAGATTTTGATTTCGGGTACGGTAATTGGCATTGTCTCTGTTTCTGAAATAGTATGGAAGGCACAACGATGAGTTGTTGTTTTTAGGCGGTGGACGATTGGGTCGTAAAAGTGTGTCCAATGCGTTGCTCCGCGTTCCATGTCATACTTACCCACGACGCCGATCTCGGCCAACTGCTTGGCGCTGGAGAGCGGCGTGGCCACCTCGGAGGTGTTGTTGAACATGGCGTAGTCGACCTCGTAGCCGCCAGAATCGGCCTTGAAGGCCACCAGAGGCTGGAAGCGGTGTCCCCAGAGGATTTCCGAGGGTAGGTAACTCGAGCGCGCCTGCGTCGTCATACCGGTTGACTCAATCACACCCTCTGCGTGTAAAAATCAGATTACGCACGGTGCCGCGATCGAAGACCGTTTGCACGTCGGTCTCACCTAAGATCACGACAATTTCAAATCGTTCCCTGAGCAAGTCAGTCGCGCACATAGAATAAAGCGGCGAGGCATGGTCAATTTTGTGCACGATCGTCGTGGGCCAAATGAAAAAGATTTTATCTTCCTCACCATCGCCGCCCACCTGGAATGTACGACTTGAACGAAACGCAGCTGCCGTAATGCGCGGTTGGGGATACCTTGAGTTCTGTCTGATAAAACGGTAAATGCTCTCCCTCCTTGGTCACCTTTTGTCTTATCAATTGGGCGCGCACGTGCGCCTCGATGATATGGCTTTTCCGCATGTCGCCTACGCGAAACATCAGGCACAGCACGCCATCGCGCAGGCATATGACCGCGTTTCTCGAAAACAGCAACGTCTGCGTGCGTTTCTTGGGCCTTGATAGTTTAGCAAAAACTACGCCGACCATAAACGCCTGAATCATCACCCCGGCGATGCTTTGTATGCACAAAACAATCACGGCCATCGGGCATTCTTCCGTGGGAAGACGGCCGCCGTATCCTATGGTGTGCTGTGTCTCTACACTGTAGAGGAATATAGACATGAAGCTGCGAATCCCCGTCACGCATGGCGTCCAGTCGTCGTTGTCCTGCAACGAGGAGCACCCGTCAGTGACCGCGCTTGGCCATCCGCGGCGCCGAAGCCTAAACTCACAATGTTCGCAGGATTCAGGTCGTCGTGCAGGTAACAGATCAGGTACCACACCACGGCGAAGGCTAGCCACGAGAGAATAAAGTTCATCGAGAACACCAGCAGCGTCCAGCGCCACTGCGCGTCCACCAGCGTCGTGAAAATGTCCTGCAGGTATCGACGGCGTCGCTTGGCGACGTTGCCCTGGATCACGTTGCAGTCGCCGTGCTTGAACACGACGCGTTTGCGAATGCGGCGCGCATTGAACCGCGATTGTCTGTACCTTGAACAAGAGCGCAACGATAAACAGCGACGCCGGCCAGCGGGCATCCGATGAAGGCGCGCGGGCTAGAAACGAAACAAAACAAACTGGTTCCTTTTGATCTCGGCCGCGCTCAGAACGCTCCGCCGCCGAACGCCGAACGATCACCGCCGCGCGCAAACGGGCAAGGGGGGTCCTGAATGCATGCGCCACCTGTGCCACTCATCTAGCCACGCTTGCTCGGTGGACGTGGTCGCCTTGGCGACGATGTTCGACATTTGCGAGATGCAGCGTCGCAACGCCGCGCACGAACCCATCGGCGCGGTCGCCGCGGCACCGACTGCGTCGCGACGCGGCTCGGGGGCGGCGGCGGGCGGGCGCTAATCAACGCTTCGGCGCCGCTCGCATCGCCGACGTTAATTGGATTGCGCGTCGCGCTGCGAGGCGGCGAGCGGCGCGTCTAAGGTCGGACTGGCACGCACCGGTGGCGGGAATTGGCAATGACGAGCTTTTTCGCCGCGCCCGGGTTATTTTAATTGCGATATTTAGTCGCCACGGCCAAATTGCGCGCTTTCGTAACGCCGCGCGACGAGTCGACCAACTGCCGCGCGACGTCAGACCGGCGCGAAAAATAGAATAAGCAAATGCGACGCGACAACCACTCGCCGACCACCAGCCGATGTTGCGCATCCTGAGATAATCGCGAGTTATGGAAGGCGGCAACTGATCATGACCTACTGCGGGCGCGCCGGCCGCGCGCCATCCTGTTTTCTTCCGAAAAAACGGCCGCCGCCGCCAGCGTGGACGCGTTATGCAATTCGGCGTCTAGTCTAAGCTCGCATCGCAAACGCGGAATACACTCATCTGTCATTTGCATCGCGGGCGGCTGCATGCGGTATCGGCATTATCTCGGCGATTGTTCCCATGCATGACATGCGGCCGCTGTTCGTGTGCGTATAGTTTCGAATCGAACAAATTCGGCAGGCACTTTTTTTATTACACAACGTTAGTTGGCGTTTGGCAATAAACACAATGGAGCCATAACGTTTCGCGAATTTGCTGCACTCGCGAATTATGCGGCCACTATGTTTAAGTGCTTATTAACACAAATTCCGTACGCACAAATCGAAAAAAAATCGCAGCGCGACACACGGAAACTCACGCGTACGCACAGAAATTAACATCCACGTATTTTACAATCGGACATGGCGGAAAGTTTATGTCAACACTTTTGCGCGTGGAACCTTTGACATTCATTCATCGGAATCGGAATCCGACGCGCATTAATCAAATGGGCGTCGAGTTACCAGAACAAAGCAGATAAGGCGTGTTAAATGGCGTACCTACTGAAGACGTGCCCGGTCTTGGTCCGACCGTTCTTCGCGAAATTCAGCGAGCTGAGGATGCTGCCGCTGGAGCGTCGTCGCGTCTGCAGACGCGGCACCGGCAGATTGGAGCGATTCTGACCGGCCGGCACGATTGTCACGCTGCCGTTGCGGTTACCGTTGCCGAGGAGCTTCTCTTCGGCCTCGGCGGCGTCCTTCAGACCGGCGCTCGCCGACATCGCGACATCGCAGCCGGCGACGCCGCCGCCAAAGTCCTTCCGCGTTCCTGCGGCGCACGTCATGCACGCATGGCGTATTTTCACGCAACTGTCGCCATTGTCCGCCGCCCGCTGGACGTACCTTTGTCGGCGCACAGAGCCGCGCGACGATTCGCGACCGATGCGCTGTGTCGCGACGAATTCGGACGCCCCGCGGCCCGCTAACCGAACGCGCGTCGCGAACCGTGCCCGCTCCCGAACGCGACTCGCGTCCGGACCGGATTAGACCCGCACGTGCGTGCGCGTCGAGCGCGTATCCCCTTTTTTCGCGAAGTTGGTCCCGTCGGGCGGACGGGCGCGCGCGTGCATGACCGGCGCCGCTGAACTTGAGCCGCTTCCGGAGTGTCGCGCTCAAACCGCCGACGGCGACGGCGCGGTGCGTGCGGAACTCCGGCGTTTCTCCCGTCGCCGTCGTTGTGGCCAATTTGTTATATGTCTCGTAACAGCGCACGCTTTTTGCGTGCCTTTCGCTGGACGCGCCACGCTCACCGTTTAGTTGGGCTTTCGGCGAAAATCATGAGGTTCGACGTCACTGGTAACAACCATTCCGCTTGCTGCCAGTCAGAGTTATCAGAAGTCATGCGTACACTGTGCAAACAAAATGAATAAACGCGAGTATTAATAGAAATGCCACTGCTCGGCGCGCTGGTCGTGTAGCCCCGATTCGACACTCGATAAGAACAGACAGCATTGTTAAACAAATGCGGCTCGCACAGTGTTATGCATAACGTTGATATGAATTATGCTTTACTAATCATTATATCATCTTAGGAACGAAACATCCGCTCACAATCAGCCACACACACGCACATACAGTTAGACGCCGTACGAAGATTCCGACATGCCGGTAAATTGCAGGAGCGATATGCAGTTGTCTGAAATATATGTAAATTTATTAGTATTTTGCGGCGAGCATTGCCATATTTTAAATCATAATGAACGCTCGAGCGTGGCGCTTACATGCGACGTTCATAAATAAATCAATATTGGTTGCGTATGTATTTTGCAAATGATAAAATGCATAAACATGCATTGCAATACATCCAAGCGAACAAAAACACAATAATGTTAACCACGGACATTTGCGGTGCAATGCAATGTCACGGTGTGTTATTTTCGCAAACACGCACATGCATCAATGCTATAGTTGGAGCGACGATTAACATTAGGAATTGAAGAGATCAGCGACGTTTCTTACACATCAGTGTGATTTTCTGAAAGTAATTGGAATATTTAGACGCCGTAAATATGTTTTCATATCAACACCATGCGACAAACAAACAAAAACTCAATGTTGTGTTTCAATCTGTGTCTGTTTTAACATTGGATCACACACACTCGGAATTCCAGTACTTCCCAAGAGTCGGAATAGCCGTTTTCTGCGATCCTGATACCAAAGCAAGAAATCAAGTAACTAGCGCCTTCAAACTGTAGAAACAGAATCAAGATTGTTAAAAAATGGCAAAATATGCATTGATTGAAAATAAACGACTCTCAAAAGTAAATTCGGCCACTTAGAGTCTGGTCTGGTAGTATGTTTTTCATGGATCTAACGATTTCTTCATGTTTTCAATACAACTGGTTGCGGTACGCTTCAGATAGGTATTTTCTTTTGTCAACGAACGTGGATGTCGACACAAGCCTGGTTTGTAACAAAACCGGCAAATAGAATTTACGATAAATGCGGATGTTACGCAC
The DNA here is from genome assembly GCA_027574965.2 of Ecitophya simulans. NCBI lineage: Eukaryota > Metazoa > Arthropoda > Insecta > Coleoptera > Staphylinidae > Ecitophya > Ecitophya simulans. Next base: position 111,884 of record JAODGE020030411.1, on the reverse strand, counting down.
AAGCGTGTCCCGTACAGATCCTAATGCAGGAAAAAAAATCTTAGGCAAAATAGCATGCAAAATTGGCACACGGATATGAAAACTGAAACTCAGTTTATCGTGAAAAGTATAAAGTCTCGTGGTACTGATACAGCGCCATACCTCGGATCCGCAAGCGAGATCCGTACGCGGATCGGAATTCTAGGCTGTGCCATCTCTGACAATGAGTGCAACTGTTTTCCGAAGATACGTTTTGTAACATGTCATAAGCACTCGTGTGCATTGTATACCTCCTGGCACCAGTTAATGGAAATCTCATATAACCGCTTATGTAACCGCTATATATATACAAACATTATATAGAAATATAGATACTGCTATAGAATAACTGATATATCGGTTATTATCTTTACACGATATAACTGGTTAGTACTTCGTCAAAATAATAACTGAAAACAATCGACCGACAAAGACGAAATGACCGGTGGCTTAATCCCATCCCTACTTCAAAGTAAGCATCATGCCTACTGCATTGTGGTTATTTAATTATTCATCGAGAAACCTTGGCTTTCCATGAAATTGCGTAGAATTGCATCTAATCGAATCAGTTACGCGCGCTGGTATTGTTATACCGGTGTTTGTTGAAATGATTCGATTATGATCTCAACGTATAAATATTTTGGCGTCTGCGTTTCCAAAGCAAACACATCCATCAGCTTGCAGCGGGCGAATAACTCGTTTTCTGTTCGGTTCAAACATAATCTATTATGTTCGCACACATAAAAGTGCAGTAAAAGCGTAAATGTGCTCAGCCAACTATTGCGGGTGTGCATTCGCTTCGTGTTTCTCAAATAAACGCGTCTATTTATAATGAATGCACTTTTTGCTCAATATGTTAAACGCTGTTTGGCGAGAAAAGTTTATTGGCGTGTTTCGTCGATTACTATATGACACAGATGATGAATTTGTCAGTTTTGCGTCGTAACTTGTTCGAACGTACCATTGGAAAGTCGCGACTGTTCGAGACAGTCACGACGTCTTCAAACAACAGCCGCACTGTTAACTAATTCAATTATTCCGTGCGCTAATTGTGTGTTTCTACAGAATTATGCTATTAGCCGTATTACTCAGACGCACGAATTTGTTGTTCGCTGCGATGAGTCAGGCCCAACGCTGCTACTCACTCCATGCTGTTGCTTGATGCATCGTTCGGTGCGACCGCATGCGACCTTGTAGGAAGACGTGGTGTGGCGTAATATTTATTAAATAGCGATGATCAAACATTGCATCGCTAAACGGAGACGCGGTGTCGAGTGTTGCCACTTGCGTCTGGTCCCGGGTCTCCGATGTCTCACCTGCCGCCGGTCCGCTTTCAGCGCTCATTGTTAGCAGCGCAGCGGTAACAACAACACCTCACAGTAGTTCGCTAGTGCCTCGACGTAGAATGTTAAGTTTGCGCTTCCTTGCGTTGGGGTTGCTGCTGTGCACCGCTGCGTACGCGCAGCTCCAGTTTCGCGTGATAAAGGAATGGCAGTACGCCAACTACACTTGGCGCAGCGAGGAAGATCTGTCGAAAGCGATCAGCAGTGGCGCATACAATCCGGAGAGTTGCGTTATGTCGGGATTGGCTTACTTCGACGGATTCTACTACATCGCCACACCTAGGATGTTTCCCGGAACGCCGGCGACGCTCTCCCGCGTACCCGAAAGAGGACCCACCGCACCGCTCCTCGAGCCGTTCCCGTCTTGGAAGAAAAACGGGATCTCGGACTGCCAGGCTCTGCAAAACGTGCAGAACATCGCGATCGATGCCGACGGTAATCTGTACGTGATTGATTCCGGAAGGAGCCACACGATGGTACGCAGCGAAAACTATTGTCCGGCGAAAATAATTAAATACGATTTGAAAACCCGAGATGGCGACGAACTGGCCAAGGAAATCTATAGGTACGAGTTTCCGGAAAATGTCGCTCCGAGGAAAGTGAACTTCTTGTACGACTTGGTTCTGGACGATCAGTATGTTTATATAAGCGACAACAGTGCCCAAGATCCTGGCCTGATCGTGTTTTCTGAGGCGGACATGCAAAGCTGGAAAATACGACATGGTACCTTCAGAGCCGATGAGAACGCGACCACTTTGAACGTCTCTGGCACTGTGTTGCAACGAAAGTTGAATCTGGCCGGGCTCGCTCTGGGACCAAATATTGAAAACACCGGCCGTTTGTTATATTACGCGCCTCTGTCTAGCTACAGCTTCTTCGCGGTCAGCACGAAGGACCTGAAGAATCCCGCCACAACCACGTTGAAAGAGGTACACCTGGTCGGGCGCAAATCGTCGCAATCGGATGGCATGACTGTGGATGACAAGGGAGTATTGTACTTCGGCCAATTGGGATCTTCCAGTATTGCCAAATGGGACACCACCAAGCCCGGTTTTCATCCACGATTAATCGCACAAGATCCCGCGTACGTGCAGTGGCCCAACTCGCTAACGTTTAACGCTGCCGGGGATTTGGTGGTGCTCTGCAACACGTTGGCAAAGTTCATAACGCATCGCGTTGATCTGAACGAAGCCAATTTCCGCCTGTTGGCAGGTAACGTTGGTGCGCAGAGTTACGTACGAAACAGGCTGAAGTACGACGAAAACACGAGCCATGTGCACTTTCATCCCGTAACACCGAACGCCACCCACATCCTGGGCAATGAATCGATTATGGGAACTGCGGACGTGAATGATTTGTTGATTCACGATGTTGCGGACCATCACAATCATTCACTAAGTGGCGCCAGTCTGTACAATATGAATTATTTGTGTATGCTATTCGCATGCACGTGGTTGTTGCTCGGAAAACGATGTGGTTTTCACAATTAATGTTAGTAACATATATGGACTTCAATATTTGCGACCGAAACGCAACCGAATGATTTTGTGTTGTTGCGATGTGTTAATTAAATTGCTTACATCGTCTTGTAGTCGTGCAGTCATGTTGTATACCCATCTAGTCAGGCACATCCACATAATTACTAATTATATTAGCGTAACTCAGCGCAAATTATCATAAAATAGAAATATCTAATACATGGTTGTATTTCTTTTTATCAAAGGTGGCCTCATATTTGATAGCCGACAAGATATTTGCTAAGTGGATATGTCAATGGATATCCTACGTGTCATGCAAAAATCTATTTTCCACTATTAGTCGCTGTTCCAGAATCCAAGATGTTGTAATGGTGTATTGGACCTAACACGTTTTGTTTGTCACATATGCCAGCATATTTTGTTTCGTTTAAAAACAGTGTTTTTCAGTTTTGTAGATTACTGTTTATTGTAAGACTCATTGTCATTTTAATTTAGGTCACTGCTGGCACGTTCTGGTGCGTTCCTGGTGCATCGAGGCGAGCGTACGTGGAAGCTGAAGTACCAGAAACGCGTTCCGTCGAAGCGTGTTAAGTATTCTAGCGTTCGTAGCGATAGCCCCTTATTTGTTTGTTTTCCGGGAACCGGCATCCTGATCGCGCGTTGGACCGGACAGGCGTTTGAGCCGGAAGAACTACTGCCAACACCGGCTGCGGGCGCGTCGCATGGCCGTGGTCAGCAGTCCGCCTTAAGTCGCGAGAGTACTTACAAGTGTAAGTACTTACAAGTGCAAATCCGGGATAACTGATTCACCGCGAATAAAGGCAGCCAGTTTTTTACTCTAAACATCATTTTGCATGCGATAGTTACAGGCCTTCTATGTGGCTTTAACACGAGCAGTGTTCTAGGACCCCGTTCGCGTCTAACGTCGGAGCGCGAACAATTGTAATGGCGTATTGAATTTATCTTATTTGTAAGCTGGACCGCTGGAGTGGAGATGTGTGAATGCGTAAGTGCGACATTGTAATCAGAAAGAAGGTGAATGTGGCTGAATGAGAGTACTGTCGTGGTCGAGTCCGTCTGCCAGCCATTGCAAAAGTGGAATCACGTATTATCACCTCACGCAATTAAACACATATTTATTCAAACTGGTTGGGATACAATTATCTTCAGTTGACTACCGAAGTGGTAGTGGCGCCCTACGCCTAGAATTCCAATCGGCATCCTTCATCCCGCCCTGAGAAGCGACTGAACACCGGCAACCTCCGCGAAGGGCGACTTTCACGTCATAATGTAATGAATCAAAATACCTTTTACTCGTTGACCTTCAAATTTCCAAACTTTTTTCAATGATATTAACAAGACTACATTGTGCCAACTTAAGCGAAAATAATTAACCGAACTTGAATTTGGATTCTCTTTCTATTAATTGCTCTTAAATGGATTTGGCAAATATGCAAACAACTTCAATTTTTTTTTTAATTTCAAAAGTGGAACATCCATTTGAATCTGTATTCATTGACTAATGAAGAACAGCAATTGGTCTCTCTCTCGTTTTTTATTTCCAAGCTAGGCTCAGTTTTCTCGAAAACTATTAGACATGCATTCAAATTCTGGTTCTAATAGATGCGACGCGTGTGAAATTTTAACTTCTTTTGAAAGTTTGCAAAATATCGGATGTTTGCCAAAACTATCCTCATGAAGCTGTCGACTTAAAGAAATTCACCTTCACGTTGTACCGCATAAAGTGGTTTGTGATTTTCCTTTCTGAAGCAGCTCCTGCAACATGTGCGCATCCAACCTCAAAACAAAACCGTTGCGCGAAAATGTCGAGCGTACGCACTACGCCGGAAAAGCTCAAAATCCAGGTGAAAGTCCCCGCGGATGTTCAATTGAAGCTCCAGAAGTTGATCGAGACACATCCACATGGAATATGGGGATCCAAATTACTGGATGAATACGAGTATGCATTAACTGCCGGCGAATTCGTTCAAAAAGTAACATGTTATCATTTACTTGTTATGCTGCAGAAAAACCTTTCATCAAAAAATAAATTACAAGACCTATGGCTATGGATCCCTAGAAAACATGTGCTGCAAGATGAACTATATCTTTTCAATAGTCAAATATCAGAAAGGATCCTTTAAACTCTATTCGGCTAGGGCTGAGGCACCTGCAATTATATTACTGTCCGATATGGATTTGAATTTGCCCACTGGTGTGATACGACATGGTGAGACAATCAAGAGACAGGAATTACCTGCATTAAATTCTTCGATAGAAATCAGAGTCTCTGATTATTATGATGTCAGCAAATTTTGGTTCTACAAAGACTCGCTTCGATCCACGATAGCAAACCTTACAATAAGATTAAACTCATTTTATTCAGCTACTACAGACTTTTACAAGATACCGCTCCATCAATTACAAAAGGGCTTATATTGTGCTGCTAAATTTCAGAATGAACTTTATAGAGGTATTATTGTCAATGAACTGCCTCAATTGTTTGATGTTGTCAAGGTAAAAATCAATTGTTAATTAATTCCCGCAATTAAAAATGTGATCACTTTAAGGTTTTCTTTATTGATTATGGAGCGGTTGATCTTGTATCAGTGAAGCAAATTCATTATCTTCATGAAACATTCAAGGAGCCCACTGCGGCCGCAATGAGAGGGCGATTGGGATTGATTCAGCCTCCGGGACTTAATATGCCATGGGACGATGACGCTATAGCTATGTTTGGGAAATTCGTTAAGACCGATGCAGTGACTGCACACTTTGAGTCAGTTCAGAAGGAGGTATAGCCTTTCTCTGTACGCACGTGAAAGTTGCTTAATTTGTTTTCATGCAGGATTCAATACCAATATATACGCTCAAGCTGAGTGTTCAGCTGGGAGGAAGCACTGTGTGGATCCACAAAGAACTAATTAAATACAGTTTAGCTATAAGCATCGACGACCCGCAAGATCCAAAGAGGAGCGTGTTTGAGTTTGCCAACAATACCCAAAAGATGCATCTGGTGCCTCTGTTCAAAGATCTGGAACATGGCACCTTCCCGACGTTATCCGAACTGTGGATTATGCGAGAAACTGTTGGTTTTTCAATGGTACGCGTTCTCAAAAGGTATATCAAAGTTGACTCGCATGGCTGTTCGAAGCAACGTTTCATGCGTTTGCGCTAACGCATGATGCTTTCTTTTATCCCCGATTTATACAGTTTCTGTTTTATTTAGAATTCTATTTGTATTGTAATATTTTACTATTTGACAAATAAAAGTTTTCTTTAAAATGGCAGGTAGCAGTTTTTCAATTACTACGATCTGTTGAAAGCAGGAAATGTTCTTTCAACCATTATATTATTAGGTAGGTATGGCGATCGTTAGGTCATGACATAAGTAAAACACATGTATATGAAACAAGCAACTTTACTCAGAATGAGGTGTGCGAAGCTGAGGGCTGTAAGAACCAACAGAGAAACATTGGCAAAAACGCTTCTGTAGACAGAAATCCGAATAGGACTCGGCATATTACTCTGCTTCTACCTCCGATTAGCCGGCACATCAAAAATCTGTAAAATAATAGTTGTAACATTGCAAATAATAATGAATAAATTCATATGGTAATATCGTCAGAGTCAGCTTTTGTCAGATCAATGGCTTGGGCGAAATCTTTCTTCTCGTTGCCTTGGACCGCCTTTTCGGGTTGGGGGCCATTTCACCCTTCTCAGTATGGCATGCCTTCTTGGCTGGTACCACCCCCGTGATCGGAATCGACGTTCCCAGGATCGGCGAAACTCCCTCCATTTTGCGCAGGTAAGTTCGTTTACGCGACCTCCTGAATTTTTTGCTTTCTTCGGTCTGGACTGGAAAAATCTCACCTAGTGCAAGGATTGGAAATAATTACTAATTGGTATTAGACTAGGTTTACTTGCACGCCGCAGTAACGCAGAGGAAAAAAATAGGTAGTAATAATTCACTACCTTAACGCCTTGAGGTGGTTCGGTTTGGGTATTGTCCCCCAATTTGCAGATGTTTTCCCTTTATGCGGACATTTTGCCGCTTACCGATACTTTTGAAATGCGTGTCGCTTCGGAACAATTCAACTACACAGGGTTTCGGCCTACGTAGCTGTCAGATATATAGAAATTACCATCATTATTAAATACGTCAGTTGCCCCAATATATTATAACATTAGAACTAATTTAATAAGTTACCACCCCAGCTGCGTATGTTATGAGAGCATATCTGACAGAAGACAAGGAATCATTCAGGGTGATCCAGAATGACCAGTTGTGAAAAGAAGTATGGTTCCACCGGGATTATATTGATGTCATCGCACCCGCCCAGGGAGGCGTTACTTACACAAGGGCTGTTCGTGCATCTTTGGCATTCACACTAGCTTAATCAATACTATACCTTTACAAGCTCAAATTGAGACGAATCAATTTCTAGTCAAGATTAAACAAATTCTAATTGAGACAAGGTACACTAAAATGAGAATAATGAATTTCGAGTTGGAATTAAACAAATTCAAATTGAGACAAGCCACACTGAAATGAAAATAATCAATTTCAAGTTGGTATTAAACAAGTGCAAAATGAGATCTACAATATCAAGTTGAAACAATATCAAAGTAGGATTAACCAACTTTAAAATGAGATTTACAATAGCAAGTTGAGACTGAAGAATATCAAGCTGAGAACATGACATTTTTAAAATTATTAAATTGATTATTGTCCAAGTTAAGAACGGCAGAAATAAATTTTTGTACATTAGCCACAAATTTTGTGCAATTTGCCACATTAATTTTTCCCATATTCTGCGTTACTATATTTTCTAATGTTTGCAGTCAAAATTCACTTTGGGTTAAATTCGTGATTTCCAGTCTCTAATAGAGGTATTATTATAGTAATCTGCGCACAGTCGCACTTTTAAATTTTGGGTTTCTGCCTTTTGTTGGGCATATTGTTCGTTTACAAATAAGATGCTGTATCAACAAATCGGCACTCTGCTAATTGTAAGTGGCTGAATAACGTTGGCCATTCCGTAATAAAAAAAAACAACCAAAACAACGCCTTTCTGATTCCCAATCAATCCGTTTGCTCAATTAACAGTTTTACAAATAAATTTATCAGGTTTATTGTTCTGGAGTTCTTTTAGTTAATAATCCATTTAATTTTGTTTAATCTCAACTTGAAATTGTTTAGTCTCAACTTGATTCCAACTTGAAATTGATTATTCTCATTTTAGGGTGTCTTGTATCAATTTGAATTTGTTTAATCTCAACTTAAAACTGATTCGTCTCAATTTGCACTTGAAAGGGTATAGAAGATTAACAAACAAATTAAATACCGAACTTGCAACAATAGATAATTTGTAAGTAAAACTGCGCACTAATCCTCTTCCAATTCCCCCCGGAATAAAATAATAAAGAAAACGATTTATGCATGAATCGTTCGTATTTAAAGTACAAGCACTATAAATGTCGCAAAGATGCAAGAAATTGACAAAAATGCAATGAGCAAGCAAATGATGTAAATAAGATGTAACCCACTAACATTGATGAACAAAAAAAATTGAACGCACGGCCTATGAAATAGATCAAAATAAGATGTAACCAGCAAACATTGAATGGCAAAAATAAATTGAATGCACGGCCCATGAAATAGATCAAAGCATGCATATTATTCTTTTTGGTCCTATTCATCACTCGAAATCGAATCGTAGAATTCTCTTGGAACATCTCTCAATTTATGAGCGGGTGGAGCGACGGTCGGCCAACCGTCTGGCAATGCATCCGTATCCTAGAAATTCAAAACCTCATAGTTATAATGAAAAATTAGTTCTTTTATGCATACGCATTTATTTTCATCGCCTGAGGATTTTTCGGATTTTATCGATATGTCGTCCGAACTATCATCGACCTGCAAGCAATGTTTTAATTTCAAAACCAAATTAGAACAGACATTATTAATAAATACGCACCACAATGACGTCATCATCGCGAGCACCTGATTCCAAATCATTAAATACCAGCACATTCTTCTTGTCTTCAATCTGATCGGTGTTCGCCACCATAGCCATAGCCCCCGATCCCATGTACTAATAACGAAACAAAATTTAGTAAAAATGATTGTCATTAAGAACAAACTCAGTCCATACCGGTTGAACGGGCGTGTCATCATCCTCGTAGAATGAATGTTGCACTCTAAGCGGTTCGCCATGTGCATTGATAATCCTCTTCTGGAACATGCACGACGGATTACCAAAGTATTGCCCGTAAGTCTCTACCAGTTTGTTCAGATTATACTCCAGCGTGTAATCGTGCGTCTGAATAATGACGTGAAACAATGGCTTGTGGGGAGCCAAGCGCATGTAGTCTTCCAATGCCTCTCCAACTTTCAGCTCTACGACTTCTTGAATGCACGCATGGATCTCTCTGAGGGTTGCCAACGGATCGAGCGTCAATGTGTCGAAGAGAAAATATCGAGCGTTTCGGAAGGTGAACGGCTCGATGTTGAAATTCTTGCCGTTTATGTACAGCATTCCGGCGCCTTTTAGCGGAACTTCCTCCTCGGCCATGTGCAAGATAAGCGCGTTGCCCGGCTGGGTGGCGTATGTCTTCTCGTTGAGGGGCACCGGCTCCAAACTGTTGCCGGGTTCTTTGCCGTAGACGACAAGGTCGATGAACGACGGTATCATGCCATACACTGGCTTGCGATTGACGCCGGGACGCAGGTCCTGATGGGCGACCATCACTTGAAACGCTGTATTCTGATTGATCGTGTGATAAAGCATTTTCTTCTTCTGGATCTTGCCCTGATACAATTTCTGATCCAAATGACCGACGCCATACAAGCTGAGGCTGGTGCGGTGCTTGTAAACGAACAACGGCGCGACGTGCACCAAATCGCGCGTGTCCCACTTCCCGAAATAGTTGATCAAGCCCGCGGAATGAAGCAAATCTAATGGCGAGACGTCGTCCTTGTCCGCCTTATCGCAATCGCCGTGAATGGTAAATATCGGCATGGACACATGGATGTTCGGATCGTTAAAGTTCAAACTCGGCAAAAAGATTTGCACGTCGGGGCCGGCACCAGCTGCTGCTTCGAACTCTCTGGCGCGTTCCTCATTTCCAATATTGAAGCTCGGACTCTTTTCGCCCAAGCAATATCTACACACACGAAATTTCCATGAAACAAAATGGAAGCCCGCATGGCAACAGGACCTACCTTTTGATGATGCACGCCGCTTTCTCGATAACGTCGTAGCCTGGCTGGTTATTCGCGAACATGTTACCGCTTAGAAGGATGAAATCCACCTCCATTGTCTTCGCGTACGCCAAGGCTTCTTCAAACACAACGAACGCCTCGTTGACTGGAAGAGGAGTAACACGATGCATCGTGGCACGTGGATACGCATGCGAAAATTTGCAAAAGATTACTTACATCTCTCTGGCTCGTCACTCAAGCAGCCAAGGTGAAACCCGCCGACCATTAGAATCTTTAAAGTGTGCGGTGATTTCGGATCGATGTTCACGTCCATCATAGCTGAATGTTCGGATCGAAGAGCACTCTAATGGCGCCTGCAACGCGCGCAACTGGCAACGGTCAGCAGAAGAGTAGTCGCAGGCATTATCACTCCGTAAATCCGGGAGCAGTCGTGATGATATCCTGTTTGGTTTTAAATTTGAATTTTTGTACTTAAAAACATTCGTGCGCAATTGCTTCTATTGCTAGCAAAAAGTTTAAGTGTGGTTGCTAGGTTGTTTACTTAGCTATTGCAGGTTTCAAACATAGTTTATAACGTAATAATAACAAGTTAAACTTGAACATTTTGAATCGACTATTTCCAGCGACATCTGGCCGGATATATTGTCTCGCGCAAAAATACAAATATTTTTCAAAGATTTTTATTTATACGTTCATATTGAATAAATTACAATATACAGACGTATAACGATTTATAATTATGAGAAAAGTATTAATATGGTTTGTGTCATGTTTATAACAAATGAAAGAAACGGACCTAAGGAAAGCAGATGCAACCAGAGATGGCGCCTTTACTTCCAGAGCCGGGAGAACCGAGAAAGCCGAGAGGGAGAGAGTTGAACAAAAGAAACAAGGAACGAGTATTCAAAAGTGCTGTTGAGCAGTGGGTTGGAGATCGGAAATTTGTGGAATGTGTCTTTTTAAACGACAAAGACGCGCTGTTTCAAATACGAAATCTGTTGGTTAATAATTGGCATGTTTAAAACATATACCTAAAATTAAGAATAATATTCTTGTAAAATAATTTTTTCTTTTACATTAAAAATAGTGTTTTTTATCTGCAATGCACAATTAAAATGTAAGTTTTTTTAATGTTAATTGTTTGCCTATAGTATCATCGTCTTAACGAGTTTCACCAACTTCACGTCCAGGATATACCTCTACAGGCGTATCGAATGCAATGCTAAATTTGTTCAATATTTTTCGAACTATGAAAGCGACTTGCTCGGTATTAACGCTGGAAAGAAATTGGTTTCTGCTATTAAAATCTACGTTTAATTCTGCGTCGATTAAGTTTATTTAATTTGATTTTCTAAATTTGCAATTTTTGCCAAAAATCGAATGTAATGTTAATGTTTTTAAACAATATCTCAGAAAATATTAACACCAGATAAAATTGGTTAGTGCTTGTGTACATATTCATATTTGAATTATTTTAGTAACCATGATCATATCGTTTATTTGCAGAATATCTCCTCAGCATTTCGACTGGGTTCAATTGGATTTTCAAATAGAATTCGGCGATTCGACGATTAGTGCCATTGTTGCGATCTGTTTGAAAGCGGTTCTAGCTTTTCCAGTTTCAATCAAACGCGAGCAGATGGAGTCACGGTGTCATGAATGTCGGAAAAAGTCCGTATTTATTCAAAAGTGTGGAATTGCTTGTGAAAATTTGTTCTTCATGCATTTAGCGCATTTCGTTAGCTAATTATCTGGCTGAAAATAGTTCAACTTGAACGCCCATTAAATATTAATATTTTCGAGAAAATATGTAAAGCAGTTTTTTGTTGGTTTTTCTCTATCCAAAGAAACTTGCGACATTGTTTCGTTGTCTGCATAAATAATGTTGGAAATCTGTAAATTATTTTTCAGCATGAAGGTAGGAATTGCGGCAAATGAGCACTCAACGGGGTATAAGAAAAATCACCAGTTTGGCGGTAAATTGGTCGAAGTCCACGCTAAGTTCTCTGATCTTATCAAGTGGTACTTACAAAGTAGGATCATTACAAACTGACAAAGACAACAGGACAGTGTTTGTTAACAAGCTTAACGATAAAAACATTTACCCAGCAATAATTTTAAATGTTTTTTGTTTGCTTCTACTTTCAGCCACATGCAAGGCAAAGGGTAAACCAATATTATTGGAATTGCGTCGAAACGCGCACATTTTGTGAAAATTGATACACAAATGGTCCGACGCACAGAAACATTATAAATAATTGAAACCCAATGTTTATCCGTGTACATGCCGGTTCGATATGCCTGGCAACTGGATACGGCAGGGTATTAACAGGGGCATTTTACGAGTGCACTTTTAGCGCCCTCGAAGATCGTTTCATTTCGCTCGGCCTTACATTATTCAATAGGCCGAAAATATTTAAAGCGCATTAAAACACTTGTAGGAGTTGAAATCGGCGGCGCAAAATAAATGCCGTAAAAGTTTTAGTGTTTTGTCAACTTTGCTATTCAAAACTTCGATGTGAGCGCGCCGACGGCAGGAAGAAATTCGCTCGGAAAGGTCGCCGCCGAAAGAGCACGTCGGCGCGCGCAGGTATTCCACGTGGCGGCTGTCTCGACGGTGACGGTTATAAACTGCGCAACCATTAAATGCTTGATTGGAAACCGACGGCGGCGGCGGCGACGGCGACGGCGACGGCGCGCGTCCGCGACGAATTGATTGGCCGCTATTAATATCGGCTCGCTAAATGAAGACGTCGTCGTCGACATTATTTAGTCGACGCACGCTTAAAGCGAACTGAGCGCAAGCTGCCGGCTGCCGCGTGCTGCGCATTCGCCAATCGATAAGTTTTTGCTACATAATAGACGTTGTACGCTATCAGTTAAATTACCCCATCATGAGGTACATCTAATCGCGCCACACGTACGAAGTGCTCGGCAATTACGGGCGAGAGTGAGAGCCGGCCTCTTGTTGGGCGATGAATGGGCGATGAATTTCGCGTTTTTCATTCTGTCGCGCTGTTCAATGGGGAATTAGGAAGTGGGATAATTGGTTTTTCTGGCTACATTATCCTAGGATAAGAGTATAATTATGTTTGGTTAATTGGCCGCACCTGGGGAGAAGAAGCTTCGCTAGCTTTAAAACAGTTAGAGCGCTTCCCAGTGGAGGTTACTAAATCTAACAATTATCAATTCTGATGCAGTTTTGAGTTCACCATCTGGGATGCCTTGGAAAGCTTTCAATTCGTTATGCACCGGAGACCTAAATATTTCGATTCGCGAGATGCTATTAAGCGAGACGGCGAGTGGATGACTTTATTCGACCTCTTCGGGACCGAGGGGTGATTGTAGAATTACCAATTCATTTGACGACCATTATGGCGAGGAACCTCAGGGCTCCCCCCTGGTGCGTACATTTTTATGAAGCACTTTGGTGAATTGAACTAATTCGCAATATTCTTTATGCCCTCCTTTCCTATTATTCACGTCATCGTCGCGCACATCGCGACGGAATACGTCCGCCACCCCCGCCCATCTTTGCGGGGTCGCGTGCGTCCCGGATCTTTTCCATCTCCTCCTTGACTACTTGGCTCGCTGGGCGCTTATGCGTTCGTATCGCTTACGTATTCATCCGCGAAGTTTGCGGCGTCGCGCAGCGGTCCCCGCCAACCGCCGGCGCCGCGCCGGCAGCGTCTTCGTCATCTCGGCGTCTTCGTCTCGGAATCGTAAATACACAAAAGACGCTCGAGCGCGCCTTTAATGACATAACTGAATATAATCGGTGCGGGGAGATTGGGGGCGGCGGCGGCGGGGGAGACGCGCGCCCGTCGTCGCGGCCCGTGCGCTCGCTCACCCTCGCGTGCAGACGCTGCGGCGGCGACGGCGGTGAAACGCGAGACGAGCGCCTCGAAGAACTTTTCCTTGACTATTGAGCAATAATCCGAAAAACGACCCGGCGCGGCGCCAGTCGGTCGGACTCCGCGCCCGGAGGGGGAGAGATCGAACTGTGCGCGCCGTTCGGAGAAAACACTCGGATGTGCAAACTGTCCCGCCGCCGCCGCCGCCGCCGCCCTCGTCGCCTGCATTCGACGCGCTTCACGGAGTCGTCGATCTTTCGAGATGCGCTTTTCCTATTGACGAATCGGGTCAGGCCAAACAATGTCCGAGATTTTATTACTCTATTTACTTATATAGACGACAACGTCGTGTCTTAGGAGCAAATTGAATTGGGCAAATTTTAGTCTGCACGCAAAAAGCTTCTGAGCATCGTGCACTGACTTAACCGAATGCTATTAGTAATTCCCTGGAAGTTTTCGATAAATATCCCACTACAATCGTATCGGCGGTGTCTATTCTTACGTTGTCCCGGAAAATCTGCACCCTGTATTGCGTCGATAGGGCGGCGAAAATATGAATTCATACAATTCCACGTCCGAAATATCCAGGACGATCACAATCAATCAACCGGGCGCGACTACGGCCTCAAATCCGCACCGAAATTTGAATTTAATTCTCCAAATGCGTTTTCTATTTGTATCATCACATCGGGGCGCTTCCAGTACGAACGACGCCTTAATGCCACGCGCGTACGCTTCCTTTCAGTCTTTCGGGACGAGCGATTGCGCGAAATCAAACCGGAAACGCGAAATACCAAACGAGCAATACGTTTTCTTCACGCCTCCAAACTGTAATTCGTTCTCGTCGCGTCGCTTCGCGACTCGCTCCTCGCTAAAGTTATTAACTATCGACCGCGCGTAATGCACACGTTAAATTCGCAAACTTTTCCGGAAAACATCCGGAAGGGGTGGCGCGGCGCGACGCACGTGCGCATCCGCGATTGAATACGATCGGCGGTGCAAATATTTAGCACAGTCGGAGGAGGAGACGATGAATACTACGTAAATATGCGCTGCTCGTTATGATTTTATAGATCGCGTTCGACTTTCGCGACGTCGTTCGACGAAGCCGAAAGCCGCGCCTTTTTCTGACACCGAAACCGTGCATACACACAGTGCACGACGACAGCGCCGAGTTCCGCTCAGAAATTGGCCGGCGCCGAAGTACGAACTTCTCGCGCGCGGAGGCTGCGGAGGCGGAACGGGCGATGACGGACTTTGAAATATTATTTCATGCATAACCGCGAGCGCGGCGAAACCCGCCGCATGGGCGCCGCGTCTTCGTGGGGCGGCCGCCGCTGCGCGAGGAACAATAACATAAGGGGGACATTGTATGCACTTCTCCGACTACTATCTGCAAATATATGCGCCAAGTTATTTCCCTTGGTTCATTATCATTCGCCATTCTTGCGTGCGCATCGAGCGGCCGCTTGTTTTGGCTAGCGCCAACCGCTGCGCTTATTCGCGCCGCGCGCAAAGCGCTCGAAGACAATTTCACTCGAAGGCAGGCTGCGATTTGAAAACGTTTCCTTCGCGGCGCGCTCGCGAGACAGAACGACATTGCGAGAATTACCTTCGAGTTTATCCGCGGCGGTTTTAGATTTTTTGCTCAGACATTCGGTGGATAACCTACGAGAAAGTTGGTTGTATGTTATATTTGCGATACGGGCTAAAGCGCTGCGGGGAGGCGAGTGGGACCTGAAGTAGATGACAGATTATGCTTCATGCGCATAAAAGTTGCATGAAATTTTCGTCTTTCTCCATCTTCATCGGCCGTTTTTTTCGCGTGATTTACGCGCATCGCACGGGGGTGGTGAGGGTTGCTTTTTGTATTAAGTTTAGCGTAAATCAAATTAAAATCACAAATGCGCGGGAGGAATTTAAATGATTTTATTTAGCGTAATCGCGGCGGAATCTCGGCAAAACTTCATAGAATTGCAATTCGCGCCCCATTCGTCGACGCCGACGCTAACCAATGTTAATGTTGGACGTTTGCTCGTTGCGTCGCGCAGATGAAGTTATCAAGGCGACGCCACGTCGGCGGACATTCGATGCGCCCCGATCGGGCGAGTTTTGCGCCCGCGCCGACCGCCGCCGGGGGCGGCGGGCCGAACTCCTAAGGAAAAGTTCGCGCGCGCCGCGTTCAGTACGCGACCGGCAGGACGATCGCGCACACCGCCGCCGAGCGCCGGCCGCCCTCTGGTAGCGCCCCGATTCGCGTTCGCATCGCGTGGCGTCGCGACGCGTCGCATCGCCGCTCTCGCCTTGGGTTTCGCCTTTGTCGCGATGGTCGCCGCGACGATCTACAATCGGCGCGTCTAGTCGTGCGCGCTCCGACGGTCGCCGCCGTCCCTTTCGGCAGTGTGTTTGCGCTGCGCGTCGCACGTGAAACGACCATGGCGGTGCCGGGAAACAATTTCGGAAAGCGTTCGCGCGATTGAAGCGCGCTGATTAGCTTTCCGCTCGCCCGAGGACGGCGTGAAACATTAATGCAATCCCGTTAATGCCGGCGGAATCGTTCGCCCCGCCGTGGGACTTACTAAAACACGTTAATAATTAACTGCGTCATCTGGGGCAGAGTTCTTTGCGCGTCGTCGTTCGCCATGCATCGACGCCTGCGATGCTGCTGCGCGTACCTGATCGCATGTCTGGTTGCAGGTAACGTTGGTTGGACTGTCACTGTTTTTTTTTTCACGACGAAACGAAATTTACGCGACCGCGATGGCTTTGTGCGCGGGCAATTGCGACGGCCGAATGAAAAAAAAAACAAACTACGCCGCGGCGCCTAATTACACCAATCACAAGCGCAGGTGATAATTTACATTCCGCGCCCGTAAAAATTGCGATTCAGGACGCGGGCTGGCGGAAACTTCGCGGCAACGCGCGACGGCCCGGACGTCGATCGTCGAGCCGCGCGCGCGCGACTTGAAAATAAATATCAGCCGCCTCGCAGTTCCAGCCGTGTTTGTGTGTTCGCGGAGCGTTATTAGGTTATTACGGTCGGCGATATTCAGAGAAAACACGGGAAAATTATGCGCAAACACAGCGCGACAACGAAAACGTTAGCGCACGCCGCCACCGGTGGCGCGCCGCGTGCGCGCGCGCCCGAGTTCGTCGCGACGCCGGATTTGGCTGTGCGTCGCCGCCGTGAAACTCCCAACTGGAAGTTGAACCTCATCAAACTGAAATCAAATCAGCGCACAGCCGCCGCAGCGCGACGCAAACACAACATTAATGCGGTTGCGCGCAACCGATAAGAACCACTTGCGCGCTGCATTTTGCGCACGCGTTTTTCGCCCGTAGGCGAAACGCGACGCCGGCCTTCGTCGGAGGAGACGCGCCGACGGACGACGCTCGGCAGTCTGACGTCCGACATGCGATTTGCGCGCAAACGAGCAAACCCGTGACGCGTGCCGCGCAATAAAATAACGAGCGCAATAATGACGTGGCGTGCGCTCTCTGGCCGCGAGTGTCAAGTGGCGTTGCCGGTACGCGAGGCGCAATGAAACGAGCGTGGCGGCGGGGGCGGTCGCGCGCGTGGCGGAAATACGTCTGGGCGGCTCGTAAAAATCTGCGCGCATACGGATTTTTATGCATTCAATTATGCGAATTTATTATTATAAGATTATAGCTGGCCCGGCCGTCGGTGGTAACAATACGGCGAATGCGGCCAACCCTTTCGCGCACGACTGCATCGTGCATTCATGACGATCGCGGCGGAACGCGCGCGGCACGCCAACGCTGTAAAATGGGCGCGCTTTTTCGATGCGACTCGCACATTATTCATGCCCGGCAATCATAATTTCATTCGGTCTAAACGCGCCGCGCGCGGACGATTCTGAATTATGGTGTCGGCGCGAAGCAATCCGCACGTGATACGAAGAAATATTAAAATCGCCGCGTCGAGACGAAGCTCTCTCTCTCACGGTGCGCATTTTCGGACGCCGCACTGTTTCCGTTATCATCGTTCTGTTCGTCAGCTTTCCCGCCGACTGCGGCGCGCGATTGATCGAAAATATTAGCCGGTTTTGATGTCGAGGTAAATATTGCCCGATGAAAACTTGTTATTAACAAATAATTGGATTCGAACTTTATTAGTTCCTATTTTTATCCAGCGCCTGGTGGGAATGCGAGAAGGTTGCGCTCGTCGCTACGGACGCATCCGAACGCGGCTTGTTATTAGATGAAATGCGAGCGTTCCTTGGCGCAACGTTCACGTGAATCGAAACACGCGCATTTGTTTAATACGACGCCCGGAACGTGATTGCGCGCTCGGATCGCGCACACTGCGCGATAAATATTTCGTGCCGATGCGATGCGCACCTTCAATCGTAAATTCCGCCGCCGAGTCGTTGCTTGTGCGCGCCGGCATTGCTTAAATATTCCATTATTGCCGCAATAATACAGCACGATAATCTCGCGATTCTCCGCGGAATAGTTCGCGGGGAGCATTCGCGAGCGGTCGCCAAATAAAACGCGCCGGACACACCGACTGAAACGGGCGCACTTATCAAAGCGTGCGCTAGAGCGAGTCGCTTTTCTCTTGGCTGGGACGTTGCTTACTGATGGAATGTTTGCCGGATCCTCGTCGAAAACGTCAATTTTTAAACGCATTTTTCACGAGTCGCTTGGGCCCGTCGTCCGGAGATATTCGCTGCGATACGTCGCGCAATTCCCGTCGTGATGTTGACCTTCGTCTTCCAAGTTTTCGTCGCGCGAAGGTGCAGTGGGGTGAGCAGCCAGCGCCAGACGCGCGCTGTTGCTATGCGAGGCGGTTTCGCGCCCAAATCTCGCAGTTGTGCAACGGCCGGGCTCGCAGCGGCTTGCGCAGTTCCCGAGAGGTCCGAGTTTCGCAGCCCGATCGAGCCCAAAATATTCCAGAACAACGCAGGAACGCAGCGATTAATGGTCTTTGGAAAGGAGGAGGCGTTTCAAACCGTAAGTGCCGCAAGTCCCACGCTCCGTCTGCCCGGCGTCCTGCGGGAAAACTTGATTAAAACCTAATATTTTATGCGCATTAACGCTGCATTAGTTTGCTCGACGAGATTAAATCCGTTACAGCCGCGGCGTGTTTAACACGTTCCGCGCTGACCGAGAGCCTCGAGACCGCCGCCGCGTTTCATCAAGTGCGCGCAAAGTTTGCCGCCGGCGCGGCGGCGGCGACGGCGAAGGCGCAAACAGCTTGCATTCGTACGTGCGTGCGAATGTTTATGTCCGATGCCATCGGATGCTTTATGTTCGCGACGCGACGCGACGCTCTAATCGGCCAGCGCACGGGTTGGCTTGTTGTTACGGGACGGTTGTTAAATGCAAATTTTCGCCGGCATCTTAGGAGTCGCCCCGTAACGGCAATTCGCGAGCGTTTCGATCGAAAGTTCATTTTGACTACACTTTCTTCTATCGGTATCACAAGCACTGGCAGTGAATGAAGATGGCAGTGCATCTTGATACCAGTCGCATCGAGCGATAGAATCTGTTTGTGTTTATTCGGGAGCGGCGAAAGCTACGATTGAATGCCCTTGCCTTGCTTAGCCTCGGCTGGCGGGCATTAAATATATACTCGGCCGAACAATAAACAACGTTGGCTCCGCGCGGCGGGCGACATTTCTTAGCGGAAAGGTTGCGCCGCGTACCTACGAAGAATTTATTAAACTATTCATTGTTTTCGCGTTCGTGGATGAGAAACGAAAACGCGCGGCGCTCGTCGTTTGGCATGCAGCAGTTTTCGAAAAACGTGCGCGGCGTTTTATGTCGGAATATGAGGAGATAACTTGTAGGTAAAGTTTGCTTTACGGCTGGAGCGCCGGGACGCGTTCGGTTGCGTTTACGTCGTGCCATCGACAACAAAAATACTGTTGTTGTGTGGCCGTAAATTCTGCCGTAAAACTTCGAAACGCCCCAAAACGATGCTCTGCATATCACGCCGTTGACGGCGGCGCCGACGGCTCGCGAAAAATGCATTTCAATCGCAACATTTTAGCTACTCGTGATTCTAATTTAATTCCCGGTGCGCGCCGACTTAATGCGACGCGCGAAATGATCAAAATTCGTGCACGCGAACGTCGCTACTTCTCCTGCCTCCCTGGCGACGTCGACGAACGCGCCGCGGCGCGAAATTTCATTAGACGATCGGCGAATCTTCGCGCGACGCGTCTCGACGATGTTTTTTTTTGACAATTCGAATGGGTTCGCCGGAATAAGCACCCGACGCTCGCCTTCCTGCCGCCGCCTGACTCATGCCGAGAGCGGCTTCATCGTCATCTCATCGCGCGCGCGCGCTGGCGCATTACTCATCCGAGCGAGCACGTCAGGGCGAGGGGCGGCTAAACTGCGTCGACAAAGCATCTACATTCCGTCGCCCCCACGCGTTAATGTATTAGTCGCGGCCGTGTCTGTCGATTGCGAACGAGTAAAAGTTGGCAGACGGGCAGGCCGGGGAAAAACAACACGACGGCGGCGGCGGCGACGGCGGGGCGTGCGATGAAACGCACAGCGCGCGCGATGCGCTCGTATAGAATCGTACTGTTGGCGGCGCCAGACGTGCAGTCGGTTTATAATAACATCATCGGGAAAACGCTCGGCGCGCACGCATCGCAGGTCGATGATATTTCATTTTCGATTCGGGCCGGAATTAAATCACGACGATATCGACTCGAGTCGTGTCGCAGGATTTCGATCATTTTCACATGTTCATGCGAAGTTGGTGTTTATTCTTCGTTTTGCAGGTTTTTTCAGTGGGCAGGTTGCGGTGCAACGAAAAGTTCGCAGTTCACGATTAGCAGCGTTCAGGTTCAGTGGAAGTCTTGGCAGTGCTGTAAGCAATTCCCGAAAGTCCAAGCTCCGCCTATTTTACGTTTCGAATGGATACGAATTCTGATCAAATGTTGCAAGATGACGCAAAACGGTGTGCGTTAATAGATTTTGGCTGCAATCGACCGTCGTTTACTCACCCGAGTCTACTTTTTTTTGCCGAAAATAAATTTTTTTAAACGGTTGCGTATTTCGTTTATTCATCAAGGCGCGCAGACGTTCCAAAAGTTGCTCGGGAGGCGCTAGAGAGTGAAATATTGGCGTTGCGACGTGAAAGAATCTCCGAAAAACACCCGCTAACGAAGAAAACGCGTCAGCGCCTCGAGTAGATGCAATATCTCGTGACCTACTTGATTTTCTAGTGTTTGCTAGTTTCGTGATATTTACGGCTGGGTATTTTTTAATATATGCCAACGAATTAAGGAAGATAAATGCTGTTTGGAGGCGAATAACTTGTGGCCTGTGAACGTATTGAAGCGGATGGCTTATAAAAATTGATACAACGCCGCGAGCGGCGCGCGGATCCCAAACTGGATCATGAAGTATGCATAAGGATCTTTATTAGACTTCGAAATTGTTCGTTGTTTCAGCGAGCACGCCGGAGAAGTTCTGCTGTTCTGAATTTCTAAGCTTCCGAAGGTATCGGCGTTGCCGCGTCTCCGACGCATTGTAGAATGTTTCTTTTGATCAGGACGAACGCTCGAATGCTTAACGCGGGCGGCAATCGTTATCCCAATTGGAAGTATTGTATCAGTAAATATTAATTTCGTGTGCTCTACGTAATTAGCTGCCGTGGCGGCTCGTCGGAGTTTGTGCCATTTAGGGATAACGTCGATTGCGAGTCTGGCAAATCGCGGCCGGCTCGAATTCTTACTGAAACTCAAACAGCAATTACGAATGTTACGCTCTCGCTACCCGTCGTCGGCACGTCGCGGGCGCGTTTGCAGACTTTCATTGTTGCGCAGATAAGCGAGGACGAAATGGAACGGTTCGCTGCTGCTGGCGGCGCGTTTCGCCTGTTGCGGTCGTGCCATCTGCGATTTGAATAAGCATACGCACGGCGGGCTAATCTTCGCAATTGAACGCGTTCGCCGCCGACGAGCGCGCGAAGAACGCGACCCGTTTCAATATGCGCGACGCACGACGCTTGCACGTTCGACGCCGGCGGCGGCGCGCCGCCTTCCATTCGCAATCTTCGCACGCGCCGGCGGCCAGACTTTTTCTCAGCGCGGGCGCGTTTTTCCTCGCCCGTGTTTCGGTTTTCCTCGCGCTTCCCTGCTTCGGCGCGCGCGCGCGCGGTTGTTTATTGTGCTCCCTTTTCCATTCGACTTAACTAGCCTGTCCATCTGGCGGAACCACTGTAATGCCCCGCGAACGGGCATTACTTCCATAACACTTATCTCGACTCGAGTAAAAGGATTACGCGAGCGGATAACGCAGATTGAGTACAACAAAAGCTACACTTCATTAATTATCCGCGCCCGAGCATTTTTCTCTTCTCGGCGCACTTTCTTTGTGCCATTTGCTTGAAAATTGCCAACCGAAACAATATACTGCGACGTACCGCCGTTTGTTACAGTTCGCCGTCCTACAAGTGCTTGAAATTCCCAGCATTCAATGTCCGGCAAACAAGCGTCGGTTAACGCAATAGCAAAAATTGTGATCGGCCATAATTGGACTTTGATTGCTTATCTCGCTGTGGGCGAAAACGCAATTTTTGCGCGCCCCGAAATATTGATGCATTTATAACGAAGTACGACGCAATATTTACAAATCAACTTGGAAAACAAATCTATTGATAGTAACTATTGCTTGCGAACGCGCTGCATATAAAATTCCGTTGCGTGTTGCGTCGATGCAATTTCGGCCGAATGGTGCCGATGCTGGTAAATATTCAATTAAAAAGTCATGCATGTTTGGTTAAATTTGACCGAATAATTTAGCATTAACGTTTTCAACTTTCGTGCCGCCCACGAGCGCCGGAAAGATCGCACGTGTGTCGCGCGCGTCCGCGCATGCTGGCGAGGCGGCGGCGGCGGCGGCATTTAATCGGCAACAAACGAGGCGTAAAAATTCGCGCCGCGCATGAATAATTAACGCGCGCGAAACTGCGTTGTTGGCGGCATTAAACAAACCGCTCTTTAATGACCACTCCAGTCGGCGGGCGCGACGCTAAACTCGTTTCGATATATGTTAATTATTGTTTTATGTCGCGTCGGATTCGCGCCGACCGCGGCGCCGGCGGCCATAACTCGAAGGGCGGACGTTTCGCGAAGTCGTTAGCGCGTTCGGCGCCGCCGCCGCCGCCATTGACTTATTAATTCAATCGCTGTAATGACGCCTGGCCGCTGCCATCGACTAATTAAATCGTTTGCAAGTAATGAAACGCGGTATCACGCTGCGGCCGTCGTCGCGTAATCGGTAATTAGCTAATGGCTATAATATTGCCGATTTATCGGAAATCTCGGAATCGCGGCCGGATCTGTTTCGAGTGCTGGCCAAATGCGAGCCGCCCGGCGCGTCCGCACCGCCGAAGGAGGTTTGCCGTGCCTCGCGGATATTAAGTAAGCGACATTTGTTTGCGGTTTGCGGACAGTGGTTGCGTTGTTGCGCTGTTATTAGTCGACGACGAGATCGCGACCGTCGCCGCAGGAAACTCGAACGCGGCGTGCGTGGCGGTCCATTCTTGGATGGCAAACGGGTCCGATCCAAACATGCGTAGGACACCATGTTCGACAAAAATTACCATTTCGCTGCTGCAGCCGGCTTATCCTAACATTCGCATTTACATGTTTCCCAGCAGTGTCCTCGATATTTCCGACCCTTTCGGCGGCGAATTTACATGTGTCTCCTTTGCAAAATAATTCCGCACGTGATCAATGCGATCTCCTCGAGCATGCGCAGTTTTTGTCGACTCGGGGAAGTTATACGCATCGACGTTTCACGTCTCGACGCTCGTAATTTGCATGTCGTTATTGGGTTATTGTCCCCATTGTGTCGCGAATATTGAAACTCTCGGCGGACGGTCCGGCGGGCAGGCGACCGCGTCTCCGGCGCGAATTTCCCAATTCCGGCCGCGATGTTGTTCTCGCCGCCGCGTGTTGGGATTCAACGGCCGAAATGGGCGAATGAAAACATCTCCCCGCTTTAATAATATCCAATTATGCGTCGGCCGTGCAAACGGGAACGTCATGCTGATTACGTACCTGCCGCCGCCCATTGTTTTCTCACGCCGCCGCCGGCGCCGCGCGGCCGGAAAATCAGATAATGCCCGACGCGTCTTCGCACGTTTCGTCGAGACGGAGCGCGCGATCCGCATGGTCACGGCTCGCCTGCCTGGCACATAATCTCGACCTGCAATAATATTTTCGAATTAGCGCCTGCCGACCATTACCGTTATACAGGTGAGGTATTTCCGTCTAAGCTAGCGCATGACTCTATCCCGACAGGACGACGAATTAGACGTGTGCGCTGGCGCGGGAGCCGTTCGTTCTGTCGAAAATTGACCGGAGTTGGAGGGGTTGTTTATGGAGGGTCGACTGCTCTTTTTGTCTGTTTTACGGTTTTATTGCATGCGCGAACACGAAACTCGACGCTCAAATCGAAACCCACCAGTATGTACACAATTATTTGAAGAAACTGTTGCGGTAAATGTTGGAGCAGGTAGTGAGTTCGGGATAGTGAAGGTATGGATATGTGTTAAGAGATTATTAAATTGCTTCTATAGTGGTAGATTACGACTATTTCCTAAAATAGGATGTGTTAATAATGTTATAATAGAACTCCATATTTAGACTAACAATAATATAACAATAACATAACCCAAATTTATGCTCATTATTGCACTTATTTGCACAGAACCACCTTGCCACCCTCCGAGGAAATCTAGACAAGTCACATGTACAACTGCTGGCATTGCCACTGGCGTAGCTGCAGAAATATCTGCAGTATATCCTGTACAGGTATAGCTTTTTCGGTATCAATAATTTGATACTTCCTTTATGGGTGTATTTAAGGAAGTTACTCCAATTCTTTCTTAATCCTGTCTCGACAAACTTTGCCGCAGGTAGTATTCAGGCATATCCCAACTTTTGGGGTCCTGTTTATGACGGGTTAATAAACCGTTTTGCGGTTTTGTCATCCATTTAAAAGTCAAGTGTGAATATTTATCTCAGCTCGAATTTCGACTATACAACCCGAGTTCGCTGGCGCTGCGCTGTGAGCACAAGGGGACGGTACAATAAAAAAAAAAACAAAGAATTGAAAGGAACCCTTTCGGTATTCTGTACAATGAGCTCTGGACGGTTGACCTTGATACAGCTCATAACTGATCGAGGAGGCTCGAGTGCCGAGTCGCGGCGTCAAAGAAAAGCGGGGCAGGATAAATCGCCCACTCCTGCTGCCAGTCGAAGGCGAAAGTGCGTCGGGCGCACGCGAAAGAAAAAAAAACATTCAAAAACGCGCCGCTAATGATTAGCATAAAAAACTATTTCGCCGACTTATCGTGTGCGAAATTAAACGAAAACGATGCGCGTTTATTTGCCTTACTGGTATGCGTTTCGTTGCTTTACAAATGATACGTCGCATCAGCTGGCGAAGCGCGCTGATAAACGAGCGCACGTCGGAATTTTCCACACGCAAAAAAAACGAAGGAAACAAGCGCGACAGAAACGCAGCTGGACAGATCCGCGACGGAACCAGAACGTGCGCCGAAAAGAAAGAACGCGCGACGGCAATTGAATAATTAATACCGAGACGAAAAAGGTTGAAAAATCGCCGTTTCATTTCGCGAATTTACTCGCGCCGTCCGAATGTTTGCGTCGTTCATTAATCATTGCGCGTCGCTCGCGCGGAATTAATCCAACCCGGAACATATTTAGCGTCGTGATAATTTCTGTTTCGATTTTAAAACGCGACTTTATCCCAGATCGGAGGGACTCTACCGCCTAACGATGGCCACTGTCGGTTATTAGTTACGTGTTCAAATATTTGTTCATTACGGCGCTTTATTCTTTGTCTTCAGCTTCATTTGCTTCTCCACTGCGTCACCGAGTTCGTTCCGTTGTCGTTACCTAGTTTCAGTTTGTAGCTCGCCTGTTCCCGTTCGAATGCGTCGGCGTTTTTCAGCGTTCGAGTTGCCGCCCCCTTGTCACTTTTTTTACGCGCGCCCGCCCCCTTCTGCGTGCCTATTTGCGCAATTCTTTTATCGTCGATTATTTTTTCCCGGCCGCGCACGCTCCGTCCGGCAAAAGGTTTTTTTTTCACGTTCGCCCGCGGCGCGCACTCGCTTTTAGTTATTTAGCATACTTATGCATAGTTAGCGCGGCGATCGTTCGTCCGGTTGCGTGCGATAGCGTAATGCACAATTTGCGAGCCGGCGGCGGCGGCGGCGGCGGTCCCGCTGGCACGGCACGTCAGTGCGCCGCGCCGCCGATCGCGCGCTCGTGGCGGCGGTGCATCAAGCGTCTTAATTCGGCGCCATCGAAAACGATGCAAACAAAAGGCGACGACGCCGACGAGTCTATTAGCATGTCTTCCACATGCACACATTGACGACTTAATGGAACGAAGTTGTCAAACAATGACGACGCATTCGACAATCGTCGGCCTGCATTAGCACGCATTTTGTTATTACAATATTCGTCGTTGCATTGAGTTTGCGCCACGTGGGCGGAAAGAATAATCAAAGGTATTCGGTCGAGGCGTCATGGTTGCAAAGTCTACGAGCCAGATGATTGGCATCAATGAAATAATTTTCAAAGTCCTTGCGTCTGGCGCAACTAGCGCGTCGTCCGCAGCTCTGAAATTATTAATCGCTTAGTGTTT
This sequence comes from Ecitophya simulans, assembly GCA_027574965.2. Classification (NCBI taxonomy): domain Eukaryota; kingdom Metazoa; phylum Arthropoda; class Insecta; order Coleoptera; family Staphylinidae; genus Ecitophya; species Ecitophya simulans. Next base: position 85,288 of record JAODGE020030411.1, on the reverse strand, counting down.
CGAATGTTATTAGACGCGCTTGACGGTAATAAGTAATAAGTTTCATTACTTGTGAAGGAGTTTGCGTTGTCGGAAAGTTGAGCCGCATCATCAAGCCGAGGCCAGGTATATGAATATTTCAGCGGAAATTACGAGTATTAATTGTGGAGAATTCATCGCCCGCGTATAACCCGATATAGCTCGCTAATATGCACAGTATCCAGGTATAATACGATCGAGTGCCGGGCGTAATGCCGTGCGCGAAGTGCGCCGAGTTTCGGCCGTCGATTGTCGACACACCAGAAGCGGTCTGGACGGCGGCGTGGACTGCGAACTGATCGTGAGCGGGTTTCGGCGCGCGGCAATGCCGATTCCCCACGGTGAGTTGCAACGGCTTTGATGGCGGACGTGGCGCGCGGCGCTCGGAACCACACGTCTGCATTATACATGCGGCTGCCGCCGCCGCTGCCGCCGCCGTCGTCGCGTTTGACTCGCGGCGCGCGACGTGAAATGCAACGCATGCGCTCGCAACTCGTGCATTGCTTAAGCCCAACGCCGGCGCCGTAATTGTGAGCCGCGCATCGCATATTGAACGTGCCAATCAGGCGCCGTCCCCGCCATGTCGGACCGCAGCGAGGCGGATGCGATCTGGGCGTCCGAAGAAGTTGGCCGGCGTGGCGGAGCGCGAAGAATGGCGCGTCAACTGTGCGAGCGGCTGGTAATTCGGGCGGTGGGCCGTAAGCGATTATTAAGTTAAGTGCTCGCCCAAAGTGCAATGATTTCGCGCGAATAATAACGCGTCCGATGTCGTAATGGATTTAATTAAAAGCGCTCGCGTGATTTAGCGACGCCCACCGCACGTGCGCGAGGCGCTCGTAAACGCCGCTCCCGACGGCGCCGCCGCCGGTCCCGCGATTTCGGCATTAAGGCCGCGTAACGCGGCAATAAGCAGCGGCGGACTGGCGGCGAAATGTCAGTTATTGCGCGTATGTTAAGGAGGCGTCGGGCGGGCGGCGCCGGCGGCGTAAAAGAGGCCATTAGCGCTGAGTGCCGCGGACGAAGGACGCGGCCGCTTTCGGTTTCGGCCGGCTGCGGATTACACGAGTGCTTTTATCGGCGCCGGGAGCGGCGAGAGATTAAGATGGGTTTATTAGAGATGTTGTTTATTATCGATGCGGCCGAATTCGTTACCATTCGGCGGCGACTGTGCGCATTTAACAACCTGCGACGTCGTTTAAATATCCGGCACTGTCGCGCGCGAATTAACCGATTCGTTTTTACAACTATTTAGCGGAATCTATCGGCTGAATGGTCGTTAATTTGGCGCGCACATATCAGCGCACTTCGCTTAGTTTGATGGACCGATTTAACGGCGCGCCGCCGACCGTGGTGTTTCTACCGCGCGCGAAACGACGTGTTATTAACGATGGAACACGGCGGCGCTCATCCCATTGGCGCACGCGACTATGGGCGTGCGGCAATTAGGAATAATTATGCAGCCGAAACGGCGAGCACTTTTGTTTGGCGGGCCGCGAGGCGAATGCCTTTTAACGCGAAATTGACAGATGCATTCCGCCCGGCCGGCGCCCGAAATGAATTGATCAGCACGGAGAATGTTTGGCCGAAAATGTCGGCGTGTTCGGCAGACGACGAATAATTAAATAAGAGCGCCGCTCAATCATTCTCCCAACGAATTGATTCCACTTTACGCGACGCCGCCGCCGTTTGGCGCAATTAACGCGTTTCAAGCGAGGCCTAGCCATCGACATGAATAAACGATGAAAAATGCATTCGGGGGTGCAGTTTTTTTCCTTAGCGCCGATGACTGCCGCATCCGCGCCCGTGTTCGCCTTTCGCATTCGATTAAATCCGGCACGTAATTAATGCGATCTTTTCCGGCGCGCGCTGAACGGGCGCCGGCGCTGCCGAATGCTGCCGACGTCGACGTCCATAATTATAATTACATCAGCAATTTTGCATGAACGCGCGCGCCGCCGGGCATCGCCGATACACACATCGGATGTTTGCAGGCGGCGAGGTGACGTGAAAAGCGCCTTGGGGACCGCCCGGAAAGGAGATCCGCCCGACGCGGCGGCGGTCTGCACCTGCGAAATGAATGAATGGGCTTTCGATTTAATTACGAGACGCGGGCGTCGAGCGTCGTTCGCGTTGTAAACGGATGCTCGTCACATTTTGAATGCAGCGCGTTCCTCACGCGCTCGCCGGCCAATTTTAGTGGCGATTAACGGCTTACCAGCACCACAATCGATTTACTTCCATTCACCATTTTCCCTCGAGGACTTTGTGTCTTTTTTCAGAAACAATTGCGTTATCATCTTTCAGCTTTTGGTGCTCGCCGCTTTTGTTCGATTTAATTAGTCAGTTTCTTCAGCCGTAATTCAAACACAACAAGAGAATCGATGATTTTAAGTAACGACAACGTCATGGTGACCTTTTACGATGTGTCAGAGCATTGACTCAGGTCTGTTATACCATGACCGTTGTTATGTTCGTCGTGAAAACTTAATTTCCGCATGGTTCGCTTCAGATCTTCGACTTGGCAAACAGCACAGTCAGAGGTGTTGTGCATTTGGCAAACCGACGATCGTGAAAAATCGCCAACATCGGCAAAGTGATTGACGCCAGCCTTATTGTTAATCAGTTATTTACCCACTGTTGCGCCGGAATGCGAATCAACATTTCAATAGGCATTAAGTCTCGAAGCCAAGCCGCTATAATTACGTGATAAGCGAGATCGACGTGGATTGATGTCAGTTGCGTGTGAGACGATGTTAAGCCTTTCCCAGCATTGGCGGATTCAATTTGTCGGGCCGTAATTATCCCGGATTGGTTATTATCGAATGATTACGCCAAGAAGCGCAAGCAGAACCACAAATTCGACGGAAGAGCGAAAATGTTTCGATCGAAAAACGTGCGACGCACGTTCCGAATGCGAAATCAATGCAATACAAGAAAGCGGCAGGCAGGGCGACGCGACGGGGATGCAAATATGCCGAGGAAATCGTCAACGAAATTGCGAGGCGACCGCGGCCCGTTCGGCGGCAAACAAGAACGCGCGCGCAGCACGCCGGCTCCGAATCAGTTTTGCGAACCGCGAACGACGCAGCTCCGCATTTACAGAACGATCTCGCACTCGCGTGGTTCGACATTCGCGAAAGCGTCGCAGATTTCGTCCTTAAGCAATGTTCGAAGGTGCGCGCGACACTTCCGTCGCAAGCGGTGGATGCCGCCCCTGCGTTCGTATTTACCGTGGGCGAATCGCATTGAAAGCGAACTAGATTAACTTTGCAGAAGAAGGCAACGGGTAGAAGGAAATCCCAAACATTTGTGGCCGATGCGCGGGCGCCAGGAGCGCAGAGAACACATTTATATTTGCCGCGCGCCGTCGAACGAATGAATAAAACGAAATAAAATACAAAACGCCGAAGCCGAGCCGAAAATGGAGGGCAAAGTCGCGTAAGAGCCGAATGAAATATGCATGTCGGCGGTCGCTGCGTGGGGCGCGCGCGCGCAGAAGTCAAGGAAAACTGATGGTTTAATTCCATTAAAACTTTCGCCGTGCCGCGCCTGTCGCGGTCGCGACTGACGGCGGACGAGCATCTTTATTACCGCCCGCCCGAAATGTTTTTTCTTTTCTTTCTTTCTTTTTTTTTCTTCTTTTCGTTCGCCTGCCGCGCAAAACAACGACGCGAATCGCTTCATGAAGATGCCCGTCGGCGCAATCCGCCCGCCGATTGTTTTTACGTCCTCGCGGAAAATTGCCAACGACCCTTCTTTCGCGTTGTATGTTTTCGTCTAGATTAATTGCGCGACGACTGTGAGCAATCATCGTTTGCGGCGGAGAGCGACGCTGGATTCTCACGAGTCGCGCTGTTGCGCGAGAATTAACATTCATTCTCCCGCAACGCCGGCGAAAGAAAGCGTCGCTCGAAAATCGCGCAGTCGTCGGCCATTACAGCGCATTTTCGATCCGCGCGTAATCCCCGCGCACATTAAAACAATAATATTAATTAGAATTCATTAATGATTGAACACGGCTTAGCGAAGCGAGTGCGCCAACGCATTTAAATGAATATCGAATATTGCATAATAAATTTTCTATTATTTCTGTGGCGCTCGTTCGTCTCGCAATTAAATTTCGTCATTTCTGATGTTTCGTTTGGCTGCACCTAAATAAATCCATGTTAATGTTGCAATTAATATACGGGTAGCAACGGATGAGATTTCGTTGCCGGCGGCGCGCGTTTTCGCCACGCGCAATTGTGTGTGCTCCTTGCGTAAGTATTGATTTTTATCGACGCGTGTTTTTTTTTTTTCGACGCGTCAGTTTCGTAGCGCGATTGAATAAATTTATGCGTAGAACGTTGCGCGGAACATGCCGAATCGCGGCCGAACGGGGCGGCGTTTATTAATCGAACGCGTTTTTTTGCGAATAATTAACAGCGTCATCGTCGGACGCGCGCATTACACCGAACAGCGCCTCGAGATAATAAACATTTATTATTTCGTCATTTTTCACGATGCGGGGATAATTAATGCCGCAATTGAGTGTTGCTGCGAGCTAGCGCCGCGCACTGTTTAGTGTTTAGATTATTTTGCACCGCTTGAAAAAGCAGGCGCGCGTTTGCAACGACCGCCCGGCCCCGGCAACAAATATAGATGCGCATTTATTAACGCCGGCGTCATTCATTTCTGATAAATTATCTCGCGCCGTGCGTTAACGCTATTCGCGGGCACGGACGCATTCCGCTTTTGACCGGCCGGGGGCGGCCGCCGACATCGAAGTATTTAAATAATAGATGAAGCGAGCTAATGAAACGAAGCGCGGCGGGCGCGTTCGCGGCGCGGAAAACACGCGCGATGAGTAATTTAATAATTAATTTTGTTATTATTATCGCTGTGATTTTGTGTCGGCGAATCGGCGCGTTTTTTTTTTCGTTTCGCGCTCGACGCATTTAGCGCATCAATTTTGATGAATTATTATAGAATCTAATTTGATTTCGGGCGGTGGACGTGGGCGCGGACGTGAAAATTTAACGCGTTGTTGGTTCGGCGTTTTTAACAGTCCGTTAATCAGTGGAGTTTCGCCGAGCGGGCTGGCGGTGGAAGGGCGGAGGGCAAATTGCAGGCGACGCCTCGGTCTTTAATTAATGAAATAATCAATAATTGCAAGTCTGCTCGCAGTAGGTTCGAAGTTGCCTGCAGTTGCCGACGTGTCTGCAAAAAAACGCTCGCGAGTGTATTTCGCGCAGGCACATATCAGACGGAATTCATAATTCAATGTTCGTTAACTTTTCGCATCGCGTGTGATTGAAATAAAAAACAATTGAATTGAATGTTGCATCTTCTACTGGTAATTTCTTTGTCGCTTCCTGTTTCAGGTAAGGCACTCCGATTCCAGCATAATTCGCTGAGAATTATAAGGACTAGAGTAAATAAAGGTATCACGGGCGTAAATCTTCTCGAAGCGCTTATTTGCGCGGTAGGTGAGTTATTTAACAGTTACAACGTTTGCAAGCGTTTTGACTAAGTTGCGAAAGCCTGTTCGGAGAATTCGAACTGAAGGCGGGACCGAAAGCGCTTGGGCAACTGCCGACGAAATCGCGCACAAGCGCGGGACTGGCGACGGCGACTGGGACCGGCGCCGGCGCGAAAGTGGAGCGCTAGGTGCGAACGATTTTTGCGTGCGCCGCGCAGCGGACAATTTGAAATCAGGTAAACACATAATTCGTGGAAACTGCGTCCCGCCGAGATATCGAACGCGATCTCGCGACTTTCGGTCTCCGCGGCGCGACTCGTTCCGAGTGCCAATTCGGTCACCGCACCGCGCTCCGAGTTTAAAACTCGCGCGACGCGACATATCGCCGCCGCCGGCGCCGGCGGCGTCGCACAACAGGGATAACCCTCGAGTCGAGCCGGCTCGACTCCGCCAACTTCTCGGCGAGCGCGGAGTGCTCTCCGCCCGTTGCTCCCAGCGCCGCCGCCGGATCGCCGGGATCCTCGGCGCGACGCTGCCGCTGGCTCGCTTCTCGGTCGTATAAATATGGAATTAACTTAATTTACGAGGTACGCGCGCCGCCGCCGTCGACGACGTCGCGCGCTCCGCGTTTCGGATCGTTCGACGGCGCCGCTCGTATTCCGGCATTCCGAACGCGATACGTTTTACGGCTGGATAATGGCGCACGCAAAACGGCCGCTATTCCTATGGGCGACAAATTAGATATGAATTTATAACCAATTATAAGCGACGTTAACCTCTTAACATAAGCCGCGGCTCTGCTCCTCGGGGGCGGTGCGGTCACGACATCGAATTTATTCGATGTCGGCTCTTGTTAATCTAATATTAATAAACAGTTCCATCGTTATGACGACGGTTACGCGCGGACTGTGGGGTGGAGGAGCGGTCGGGGGATTCTGTTACGGCAATTATCGCGCCGATTGGGCCAAACCTTTGCGTTTGTTTCTTTGATTTCTATTTCTTTGTTTTGCACCATGTTTCTAGAATGGATGTTATTTTTATGGGTACCCATGGCGGGCATTTGGGAGAGACTAACGCTTTCAACATATTAATTACACCAACACAGACCACAGCTAACAACAATATATTAAGAGGATTAACCAGATAACAAAGGAACCATCGGACGTAAAAAAAATAACATGGCAAATATGCTAAATCCCTCCCAGTTGAAAATTGATGCATTTTTTCTTTGGAAAACTTTCTCGGAATACTTGTCAGGTATGTTTGGATATAACTGCATATGTGATGCCTTGTGACCGAATGCGAGCAATTTAATTAACATATGTATTTTTTTAAGATTGATTTTTGTTTGTAATTATGCTTCTTTTATTTGCTTTGTTTCTAATAATAATATTATTTTTATGTTCGCTCATGACGGGTATTTGGAGGAGAATAACGCTTCGCGCATTAATCACAACACAGACCACGCTAACAATAAATAATGCGGCTATAATACGAGGATTAGCCAGATAACAAAGGAACTAAAGGATGCAACAAAAACACCTCGACGATGATGAATCCGCCAGTTTAAATCGATGCGCATTTCCGTTGGAAAATCACTTTGGAAATATTCTAAGGTATGCTTCGATTTTATTTAGTTGCTTTGGGGATGTGCGAAAATAACTGCTTATTTGTGCATTGTGATTTTGCACGTGCACATCATAAGTATCCTATTTCCTCGGAGAAGCGTGCATATAAATAGCCGTGACCGCCTATAAGCCCTCTACTGCGCAGAGAAACTCACGGCTTGCTCAAGTGCAATGCGATAAGCGTATATATCCTGCAGGAAATAAATGCAACTGCTATTGCCAAATTGCATCCCCGTGTACAGAGGATTCGTATGCGCTTTCGCAAATACGTACCGTCGAGCTGTGACGTCACGCTGAGAGTCCCAATATACCCAACTTATTTGCCATCTGATACCACGAACTTCGATAGAATCGGGAAATTACTCCCTGCCAAATCACTAATTAATTGGAAATTAGATAGCTCTACATCGGCTGTTATTTTAAGTCTTCGCGGCGCCTAGCGCAGAAGTTGTCTGGTCGAAATTCCGAATGATTCAATCTTGCCGTTTGAAGTCATTTCTTTGTGCGCAAAGACGAGCTGCAGTGTGCAATTACTCGTGTCAGTTAGCCAGTAATTTCCCGAGCGAAGAATAATTACATGCCGCGGCTGGGCGTGCAAAGCCGGCGCTAAGGGGGCCGGCTGACGAACGCGGCGCAAAAGTGCGAACGTCGCCCGTGCAACAATGGCCCACGCAGCTGCGGGCGCGCAATATGAACTCGCGAAAAAAGCGCCCGACGACGAACAACAAAACAAGGAGGATTTGCACCGCGAGCGCTTCCTTCGCGCGCACCGCGGCGTACTGGGCGATATTCGCGGCCAGCGGAGGAGGCTATTTACGTTGAACATATTCTTTCCGAGCGGCATATGAAAGTTCGCTAAAGTAGCCTTAAGTTCCGCCGAGTTTATGATATAAACATTTTCGGCTGCGCGTGCGGCAATCTCGACTTCATTTTTCACGGCGCGTTTGCTTCCTGCTTACCTGCGCGGATGACTTGCTGATAGCGTATCTCGTTCCCCGCCTGTGTATCCCGGTCGAATCGCTTCAATTACAAAATCCGGCTTGCATGGAAGTTTTTCCCGGACGACGGCGAAACGTTTTCAATTTAACAAGAGAACTTTTACTGTTTAATAAAGTTTGAAACTATTTAATGATCCATATCAGGAGCGCGGCATGAATGGGACCGGCGAAACTTGGAGGAAGCGTCGGGCGTTAAGTTTTAATACACCTTTTAGTCCTTCGCAAACAAATAACGCGAATAATTGATTGGAAAATTTGTAATCACCGATGCAGATGAAACCTTCGCTTAATTTTCGGGAGCTGCGAGCGCGGTGAGCTTTAATTGTCACTGAATAATAAATTACGCGCGCGTCGGATTGTCGTTAACATTAAATTTTTATTTTTAGTTGTGATAGCATTAGCAATTAACTAATAATGAATTAGTATTAATCGCTCAATTCTATAAACGCATAATTTATTGCCGGCACATAATTGAACATTGATTTGCTTGCTATTCACTATCTAATTCTAAAATGGACCGTGCGCAAAATGGGAAATTGATTGAGATTTAATTGAGGGAAAACGTTAAACAAATTTTAATTTTAACACTGAACATAGGTGTGAAACATTGCTTGTTGCTTTGTGCTCTTCTCTCGTAGTTCCTTGGTTATTTCTCGGTTGTACGATTAGATGGAATCCTGGGAGTTGCAGAGGAGTTTCAAACAGGCTCGGCCAAGTCGTCCTAGAAGCCTAAGGACGTTGTCATAAACTCTGAAATGTGTCCCACGATTGGCCAAATCTATTAGTAACATGACAGGGACTGCGAAATATATGTTGGAAGTACATACTGAAAGTCTGGCGAGTGCCCCTCGTTCTATGCCTTCTTCCTGCTTCCGCTTTGCTTGCCCATCCTAATTTGTTGGCATTCTTGGGTTGGATAGCTCGTCGGATTCTAAAACAATGATTAGGTCTTTGATTAGATGGTTTTGTTTGTTCGTTACTATCCATGAGAGAATCTTATTGAAGTTACCGTTCTCGCTTCACTTGCTTAGGTATGCACACATGAAACAATTATAAACGCTGCCTTATCAATTATGGATAACAGAACAAAACCACCTGCGACCAAAGAAGTTAAGCAAAGTAACCAAAACTTTTTGTAAAACTTTTAACTTTGACTTTTTTTCGTTCGGTGCATAGTTAAACATTCTTTCATCTCGACTTCTCCTAATTGCTGCTGCTGGAGTCAGACGAAAGTGCGCGCCTAAGTTGTTTGCGCTTCTTCTGATCTATCAGCCTTTTCATCGCCTGTAGCTTTGAAGATGCCGCAGGTTTGTCAACGACCCCAATTCGGCTGCAGCTGTTAGTCGAAGTTTTCTTTCCTCTCGCCTCTGATGAATATATAGACACACTTCTGGAAACTACATCCACATTTTCATTGTCTTTCTTCTCTGCAGACATTTTCTTCATGGATTCCTTCTGCATAGTGCCCTCCTGAGGGCGGGTGCTGCTAAACAAAGGCGTTGGCTGATATTCTTCCTGGCGCTGTCTTAACGATTCCAGAACTATACGACTATCAGAATAATCCACAGGTTCATTCTCACTGCTTTCATTGGAATCAGAAGATAGTTCGCTTCTAAGTTCATTGCGCGTTTCCTGACTTATCAGTTTCCTCATAGATTGGAGCTTTGAAGATATAGCAGGAACAGACGAAGGTGTCATTCTAACCGTGACGGCTTCCTCAGACGAAAATGAAGGCAAACCTTTCGAGACGAGATCAATATCATCTTTGCTTTTCTTTTCGTCAGATCGTTTCTTCTTGTATTTACGCAGCGTGGTACTATTGGAAATTGATTCTGCTTGATATTCTTCATCTTGAACTTCCTCTTCAGACGAAACTTGACGTTTAAATTTCTTCATCGCTTGTAACTTTGGCGATACAACAGGTTTATCGACAGCCGTAATGTTGCTGCATCTTTTGCAAATTGTTTTCTTTTCAGCCATGACCGCTGCTCCCTTATTCGAAAGTGAAAGCACACTTTCGATAATTTGATCGGCATCCGCGTCGTCAATCATCTTGCTAGATACTATTCGATTGTATTTTTTCTGCAAAGCGCTCTCCTGGCTGCGTGTACTACTTGACACGGATACTGATTGACATTCGTTCTGGAGCTGCCTCAATACTCCTAGAACTACACGAGTTTCAGGGTCATTCTCTTCCACCATTCCATTGCTGCTGCTGTCAGAATCGGACGAAGGTGTTTTGCGCTTTATCTGTTCGATCAGCTTCCTCCCAGATTGTAGTTCTGGTGATATGTCAGGTTTACGACTAGACACGATTCTGCTGTGTCCAGATGAATGTATCTTTTCAATGTTGTCGGGTCCTTCGCACGAAAACGGGGGCCCCGCTATAGCAATATTATCTTTGTCCTTCTTCCTAGAGAGTTTCTTTTTGGGTTTATCCGGCATAGTGCCATCCTGGCTATTAGAATCGGATGAATGGCTTTCCCGCTCTTGCTGATCTACGAACTTCATTGTAGATTGTAACCTTGAAGACACGGTAGGTTTTCGAGGTGCCATAATGCTGCTGCGTCCATAGGATATAGGATGTCTTTCTTTGTTGGCTGCCTCGTGCAAAAATAATGGCGAAAATGGTTTACGATTCTCTTCATCTTTCTTCACACCAGACGGTTTCATCTTCTTGGTTTTTTTGTAAGATTCGGCTTCGAATGCACCAGCATGGCTTCGTATACTATCAAACGAAGATTCTGGTTGATATTCTTCCTGGTGCTGACCTAAAGCCTGCTGGCCTACATGAGCATCGGGATTATCTCTTGTCTTCTCCTCAGTGCGGTTCGTGTCGCGTTGAAATTTTTTGTACTTCTTCGAATCTATCGGCTTTCTCTTAGGTTGTAGCTTTGCAGCTACGGGTTTGCGAGGAGGCTTCCTGCAGCCTAACGTACTGGACGAAGGTTTTCGTTTCGGTGTTATTTCAAATTCATGTTTCTCGATTTCTTCAATTATCTCATTGTTAATTTCTTCAAATTCCTTATCTAGTTTTTGCATTTGCTGGACCTTCCACTCATCGTCGGAATCTTCTTCTATTTCCGCGCGAATTTCCTTCCTTGCTTCTTCCAGTTCCTTCTGTACCATTTCTGCTTCGTATTCATCGTGGTATTCATCGTTCGCGTCGTTGCGTCTATTTCGTAACCGAATCCGCTGGTACGCCTTCCACTTTACCCCATCTCCGTCCCCCTCCTTTTCTCCCACCACGTTTACAGTACCCCGGCGTACCGTTGGTCTATTAATCGGTTTCCATTTCGACGCATTGTTCTCTGCTCTCGTTTCTTCGTTCTCGTCCTCCTCGCTGCTGGTGTCGGTTTCGTTGAGGCTGGATGCTTGAGATGACGCATCAGTTTCATAATCGTCATCATCGTCCAAATATTTTAAGTATTTCTGCTCATCGAACGGAATGCCTTGTTGTCGCGCTTCTTCCCTTTCTTTTTCCATAACCAATTTCAACATTCCGTTGAATTTCGCATTGTCCTCACGTTTCGACGTTCCGGGTCTTTTGCCACAGCTCCCCCCAGCTGTGGGATGCCCCTTTCGTCTTGCATGTCTCACCATGTTGCACACGTGCTATCACTGATGGCTCTGAGTAATATTTGTTAGCGCTTTTGATACTGCAAAAAGCTTTTAATTGAAATGAAACCAACCGCTAGGAGTCAGCTGTCATAAGTGAATGTTGGAGTGACAGGTTGCAGGTTAGGTTTCTCGTAAAAGGGGAAACACTGCTGCCGACTAAAGTCGAAGCGAGTCTAAGGTGGCAGTTTACAATAAAGTTTTTGTTGTTTGAAACATGACTATATTGTTGTCAGATTTAAATATTTACACTTAACTATTGTAACTTTATTACCTTTGCCCAAATATAACAGCTGATTTGAATGTTCTCTATGAAAATGAATAATAGAATATTGCTAATCTTTGTTAGATTTACTTAGGATGAAGTATATTGTACAAAAACTATGGAAACATTTAACAGTATATCATGTACAACGTATAATAATTAGAAAAGAAAAATGATAGAGACCAGCCACCAGGTCAACTCGCTCAAACTTGAAAGGAATGTTCTTCAATGTTGGGACCTACAACTAGATTAGTCAGTGCAGTAGATCGAATTGTTTTCATGTTCAAGTTGGAATACTTTTTGGGCGATGTCTTCCTTGACACGGGTGGTACAGGTATGGGTTATGTATTCCTGCTGAGTGTCATTTGATATCAACGTGCCTTATCACATCGCATTCTATATTATGCTACTTCTGCTTTATGTTCTATCGCCAAGTTCTTTCTTTCTTTGCGTTCTTTCTTCCTCATGAGCCGCATCATCGCTCGCCATTTTGGACTATCGTCCTTCACTGACCAGCCTTCTTCGTCATCATCATCTTCGGTGTTCTCGTCGCCACTGGTATCTGTCTCACTCTCACTGGAAGACGAAGGCGGACATGGCGCCATGGCTACGCCTTCATCTTCATCATCCTCCATGTACTTCAAGTATTTCTGTTCGTCAAATTGAAGACCATTTTGTCGCGCTTCCTCGCGCTCCTTTTCCAGCACCAGTTTCAACATGCCCTTAAATTTTGCATCATCTTCTGGAACACGTTGCGACGCTCTCTTGCCTCGATTATTCCATGTGTTGACGATACCATTTCTCTTCGGCTCTTTGGGTTTTGAACTTCGCACCATGTTGCTCTAAGTTATCGGCAATACAAACTGAGTTGATCCAATAGTTAATACGATTAGTGATGGCTGTTAGTAGTTACTTTGTTAAAAGAAAACTATACAAAATGCAAAAGAAAATAAAATACAAAATAAAGAGGTTCTTCACTGAAAATGTTGCTAGCGTCAATACGACAAAACGCCAAACTGAAGTGAAAAGATTGTAGAAATATATAGGTTAGTTTTTAGGTTGTCAAGGTGCAAAACAAAATCTAAACGATATTGTTTATTAAATGGGCCACTGCGACAAAACGCCAAACTGACGTAAGAGGATTCTTGAAACGTATAGGTCAATTTAATATGCAAAAATATATATTGATCAAAATATTTCAGACTTAAACATTGTTGATACACAACAGGTACGGTACATTCTTCTAGTGCTTGCGTGCCCTCTTTGTATTGCGAAGATTATTCAGATGTTCAGCTTCAATTTCACGTTTTCTCTTGTTTACGAATTGCTCATACTCCATTTGATAGGAGCGTTGTGCTTTCACAGAATAGGAACACACCGGCATGGCACTACCACTATTGTTGGTGCCGCCAGTTGGATTGACCAAAGCGACAGATGACTGAATTGCTTGCACTATTAAATTGGAAACATCCTTTGGCGTTGGTGCACTCATCGAAGTTGGCGAATTGCTCGGAGGTGGTGGTGCTGGCGGTGCAAACAGCAGTTCGGCTTCCTCCATAAATACCAGATTATGTTTTCTTACTTCTTCTGGCTCTTCTGTGGCATCAACGTGCATGCGATATTGCTCCATGGCTACTTGGCGATGATGCTCGCTTCTTTCTCGACTGTGCAGTATGGCGACTCGCAGCGATAACAGTTGATAATAGAATGACTTGAGAATAAGGAGATGTAAAAGGTTAGGGTGTTGCCATGGTAACTAAACAATAGAACTGCCTCCGAAGATGTGTAAACCTTTAGTGTGCCGTGATTCGAACAAAACTTTATTTAGATCATGGCACACTAAACGGTTACCAAACTTTCAACTTCACGGGCACAACGAGACACGTAACGATTAGTATAATTCAACACCTCCGCTCTACTGGGAGGTGGTAACCCATGTGGTACTAGGATTACCACTTCCCAGTGCAGATTAAAGCAAATGTATAATGCACTTGCAATGCGATGAAATATGAATGAAGTTAACGAGGGCGAGGTCCTTTCGGGTGCCAAGCTTTTTAAAGAGGTAATGTACTTGGAGCAATAATTTGCGCCGCAGGAAGATGGCATCTAGATTGCTTAAACTCGGGCGCGCGTAAATACGTAATGCGAGCGTGATTTGTAAGTGCGCCGCGTTTCGCCTTATGGTATTATTTTTCACGTGAATCACCGCCATTATCCGATTCTAAATTCAATGCCCCAGACGGCGGCAGCCGCCCGCCAGCAGTCGGCGAGCGAGCGTTGCGGTCCGCTTTAATGCAGTAATCGTTTCCAGTGGCAAGGCGAGCCTCCTGTACCCGCTGGCCGGTTCCTCTATCTGCGGATGCGTTTCCCGATTCCCCATCGAGATTGTGCGCTCGGGGCGGACGTTATTGTTGCCCGGCCGCATGTTGCGTCCTCAAGTTGCGTCGGTAGTATTTCCAGAAGCAAAACAAAAAACGAACGCGCTGTAAGGTACAAGATCGGCGCCGCCTCCTTGACTCGTTGAACAACTGGCCTCTAAACGCGGGAGATAAAGTTTCGGTCGAGCAAAGCAAATCCTTTGCGGGATTTGCGAAATTTTAACGCAGTGCTTTCAATCGTTTTTAAAATCGTGCGGGAATTAATCTTTTTGTCCGATCGTGCGCTGCTTGCAGTCGGGAAAAAATTTTAAATTAAATATACGGCGGCGCAAGTGCACCAAATGCAGGCGGACTTAAGTATTAGATTGTAATTTAAACATTTTTACTCGTCCCGAGCCCCTTGGCAGGCGCTCCGCAGAGGTTTGCGCCCGCTGCGCGCCGGATAACGAAACGAAATTAATAGCGCGCCGATGTTTTCTTTCGGTGTTTTTCAGCATTTTGCGAAACCGAACGTTTAGCTGGAACTAATATCGACGGCGCGATGACAATTCGGCGTTTGGGCAATTGAAGAAGAATTGCAGCGCCGCCGGCCAGATCAATGCATCGCGTTGGGAGGCGCTGCGCTGCTGATTTATTAGCTCTGGCAGCGCGCGGCCCGCCAACGCTTCCGACGCGCTTGCAAGCGCAAGGGAATGACCGAGTGAGCGAATGTGAGGCGGCCAAAGAATGCTTCGGAGGATCTGGGGGTAAAAATAACGAGCGATCATCCATATCTGCTTTCAAACTCCACTCGGCTGACTGGGGGACTTGGCTTTTTCGCGAGTTTTCCGTGCGGCTGGCTGGGGTAGTTCGCCTTTCTACGATAATTACGATAAACAAACGCAAGCTCGCCGCGGTCTTTGGCTTGCAGTTTAGTGGGACGCAAGGCGATCTGCCGATCGACGACCAGGTCGTGCGACTTTATTCCATTGGAATGCAATGTCGATGGAGGCGATTGCGTTAGCCGTCTGTTTCGATGCCGGAGCTCACCTTGCAAAGCGGTTTCCGACCACAAATTATATCGACTTTAGGAAATTTTATTTGCTCCACCGTGGGGGCGACAATTAAGCAACCGCACTGTTTAGCTGGCATGCAAGGTTGAGCTCGCATTGTCGCATGCATTTTATATGCGCGCGTTCCCCTCGATTAACTCAAATCTAAATTGGGCGTGTGGGCGAGGAAAAAGAGCGAACGCTTAACGTGCCTGCTAATTTCGTGCACGTTCCTTTTGTTCCGAACGCAACGGGAATAAATAAAACGCGTGGACGCGTATTTACATAAATGATCGAATTGAAAAAGTCGCTTTGTTGAATTGCATTCTGTTTTCAGCGAGTTTATGAACACTTTCAGCGTGCGCAAGTGACGAAACATTTGTGTTGTGCACCTGTTGTTACACAATTAATTACGTTCGGTTGATGATGGCGGCGAATTGTCGACGGCGAGCAAAAGGCGCGGTGTAATTTTATTTGAAATTTTCATTCGACTTCTGCAAACTCGTTTATGACTCTGCGTTTTTGTCTTGCGCGCGCGTGCGTTTTCTGCTCGTGGAGGCCTTCACCAGCGGCGGGGTGATCGATGTGGTTTTCTATTCAATGCGTATATTAAATTTTCAAGTTATTTCCGTCGTGCGCCGAACAACATATAATATTAACTTGTTCGCGCACAGTTAACTTGACGCTGCAGCGTGACGCTCTTCGTTGGAAGTTTCATTCCGTATCTGCGGAGCGCAATCTCTCATCTTCAATCTGCAGACACAATTCGCTCGACGCTCGAATGGGAAATGCAAAGCGAGAAAAAGCCGCAAACATCGCGCATATCGCTGTACGGCGTCGAGGCCTCCATCTCGTGCTTTCGCGGCCTTTCAATTCCAATCCCAACCGAGGCGTTTTTTGTGCCCTCCCATCTGCAAGCGTCGCCGGGGAATAGCGACAGGGGGCGGCGCGCACGGCCCCCCGAACGGTTCGTAAGTTCACTAATGAAATATACCTTATGCACTCCGGCCGCCGCGAACGGCGACGTCTGGGTGCGGCGCGAAAAGGAATTCCGCCGAGACTGAAGCGCGAACCGCCGTTACGTCGGCGGCGGCGGCGGCGTCGCCGCTGTAACCGTCGCCGCGATCGGGCGATCTGCATAGCCCTCGGAGTCGACCCGACCCGCCGGCTCGATTTGAACGAGTTTGCTCGCAACTTCAAAACTTTGCGCCATCAATGCGCAATGTGTTTTTCCTCGCGCACGCTATCGCGCGGATTAAATACCCACGCGCGTGGGTGGTTTTTCGATTGGCCGGTCGGCTGTTGTGTCGCCGGAGCGGAAGCGACAGAAACGAGCGGCAAACGGCAGTCGTGGAGCGTCACGGCGCGCCGGCATGAACCAATAAATGTGCATTACGCATCTAATTGCTTTATGTCCCCGAGGGGCGGCGGCAACGCGCCCGGCTCGTCGCCGGTTACTGCTACGTGTCCGCGCACCAAGTCCAATTACGGCTTATGCTCGCGTGCGCGCGCGAAGTCGTTAGAACTGCTGCAGTCACCGTCCGCCGGCGACCGATCGCCGTCGCAGTGAGTGCGAATTCCTGCGGATGTCGGCGTCGGGCACACGTGCGAAAAATGCCAGCCGTTCGGGCTTTCTGGGCATACGCCGCTTAATTTCGGCGACGAGCAAAAACGTTTGACGAGGTTTGCCGCCGCCCGGATACGCAAATCAATCTGTCAATATTTGATTTATTTCGTGCCACATATCCTCGCCAATTGGTAGTATACCATCGGGTTTTGTAAGGAATTTGTTTTGCAAGAAATACGCGCCCGACGCGAATGTTATATGAACAATAAGTCGAGAACGTTTCGACCGGTGATATTGCGCGCGCGCAGGAAGGCCTCTCTCATCGCGCGCACCAAGGACGTCGTAATTTATGTCGGCGGAGGCCAAGTGTCACGAACACTTTTTCGCCGAAAGCCTAATACTTTTCGGTACTTCGGCGAACTGTTGTGACAACGGGCCAGAGACACGGCGCGTGCTCGCGACGCGACGCCCACTCGCGCGCCCCGCGCCGGCCGGAAGACGACAGGCGGACGAACAATGCGGTCTCGGCGGCGAGCGACACACACGCCAGTTTCAAACTACCGTCATTTTAAGCCTCCGGCCAGAAATAATTTCGTTCGAAGCGCAATTCGCGCAAACGGAGAAAAGTTGATGCTAACTGCGCGGCGAGGCTGTAACGTCGCCGCCGGCGTAATTTAAATTAAATAATTAACGCGGCATGTATCGTTATGAGAACGCTGCAGGTTTCGGAAGTGACTGAAGTGCCACTCGCTGCGTGCGAGCCGCGCCGGGATGAGGGACGAGCGCTGGCGGGGGCGGCCCGGGCTAGTCCGCCGCTGGCGGCGGCCGGAAGTGCGGCCGCGAATATAATTAAGTAACACGCCCGGTGCGATGCCCAGCATTAACGCAAATAAGTACGCGAAAATAAATGCTTCTCTCTCTCTTTCTCTTCCTCTCTCTCCGTCGGGCATGCAGCGAGCGGAAAAATCAACATCGCGATGTGAGAAATAGGCGCGCATAACGAAAAAAGCGTCGGTGCGAAACGGGCGACAATCATGCGATGCTCACGTCGAGTCGCCGCCCTCGTCGCCGCATGTGTTTAAACAAACTAATTACGATAAATTTCGGCGTCGATATCGCCAGTGAAAATAAAACCCCGACCCCGTTCGGCACCTAGAAAATCGATTCGACGCCGCGCTCGGTAGCCGACCACTTAATTGCATTGCGATGATAATCAGCGACAACGTGTCGGCAAACATTTACACGCCGAAATATGTAGCGAACGAGCGCGCGTAATGCGATTAAGTAAATGAGCGGCAGCGATCTGCGACCGCGCGCGCTCCCGAATGTTATTCAAAAAGTGGGCGATCTCGCGGCGCATTTATAACCTGCGGGCAATTTGCCGTAGTAACTTTTGCGCCGTCGCGAGTCGGCGAAATTGCGAAAAGTTGCATGATGAATGTCGACGAGCGCGCACGCGCGCCCCCCACGAAACCCATTTAACCCAAATAAGCACTTAACAATGCATTCCACAACGATTTTATTTAATTGCTGCGCGCGCAATTAGCCAGCGCCGGAGATCAATGCGGGGCGCGCGCCGCACTCCGAACCATTGCAGTTGATTCGCGCAATATTGCCACTCGGGATTGTTGCGATCTGTGCGCATGACAATCGCGCAAATTTTTACCGCGCAGCGACGACTTTAAAAATGTATCGGCGACGGCGCGTAATCACCGTTGCTCTGTGCGCGTCCGGAAAGTGAAGTATTTAGCGGCGGAGACGCGTAGACGACGCAGCGCGATTAGGATTTTCCAGATTGCGCAGCGGGGCGCTTTCCGCGGTTGGCTCAGTTTGGACGGGCGGTATTTAAGTAGCAGGTGTCTGCACGTCGACGTGCAATAACCGCAAGTCGATTCGTTATCCCCGGCATCCTGCGTCCTGCCCGCCGGCTCGTCGTCCGGCGCGTTTGCACGGGCTTACAGGCGTAGTGCACAGAGTCGCTTATCCTATTTACCTTGGACGGTTTTTCTCGTTAGGCACGTGCGGGCCTAGATTAGTTTATAATGCGTTCGATATTTTTGCCTTCGCTTTGCGCATCGGACGTGCGCCGTCAGTGCCGTTCGCACGACGTAATCGCGAGAATTAGCGATACGCACGATGGACCGCAGCGTGAAATTAAATTGGCGCTCGCGTAACTTGCGCCTTTGTTCTTGCTCGCATCGTCCTGCACTGGAGCGTTTGCTCGCGAAGAAAAACCGCATCGACTCGACAACATGGACGAGTAGCTAGCTGCCGAAGGTCCTCGACCGGTGGACGAAGATAGCAACAGCTCGTATTGCAGGCGCGCGAATATTATTCAACTGCGGCCAACCGAAGTGCATGTCTTCTTAATTATTATACAGGAGCGATCTCGCTCGACCGTTTTCCATGCGCAGAAACACACAACATACGCGCCTGCAAGATTGCGCAGACGAACGAGCCGAGCGAGTTTTGCCGCATTTCTTCGGCGCCCTGCACGTGCCGGCGCCATGCGTCTTAAGGGCGTGCTTTAGCCAATTACGTTTCACACATTTAATCAACGCGTTTATTATCGTTTATTTTGTCGCGGAAAGACAGGCAAATCGCGCGCAATTAGTCGACGCCAATTTGTATTGGCACTTTTGGCGCACCCAGAGAGCGTTGTTATGCAAGTGCTAATAGCAATAAAGCAATCAATTAGCGGGGGTAGCTGCCGGAGGATTGCGTCGTCGCGTCGCGCTGATTGTTCGCAGCCAATTATGGTTATGACGCCGAAGGTTGTTGAGCGCCGGTGTTTGTTTCTCGCGACGCGTTAATAACTAAGCGGGTTCGGTTTGTACTTATCGCTTGTTGCGACTGATTGCTAAATTACCGCCTTCCGCGTCGCTGGTGGGGGCGACTTCGGGCGGCAAAAAGTGTCGGCCGCACGGCACGCGTCCGTGCATTATGCATGGGCGTGCCGAAATCGTAAATCTCGCAACGTTTTCGCGCGAAAAGGCCACAATTAGTCGGCGCGCATAATAAGCGTGTCGTGAATTATGCGCCGGCGACGGTTTGTGACGCGATTGGCTTGTTTCGTCGCCGGACGAGCGTAGGCGGCGATGGCGTACGCACTGCGACAACTGCAATTCTGCGCGCGGCGCGCGCGCTGTCGCAATTAAATATTGCAAAGCGTAAAAATGCATAATCCGACGCGGCCGGCGCCGGCGAAACTCGCGCGTTCAATTGGGGATTGCGGGGATTAAACGCGCGTGCGCATCACCGTCGGCGGAAGTTCGCAGGGTGAAAAAAAAACAACAACATATAACCGGCGTGTTTACACGCGACGCGACGTGCGGCTCGTGCTGCACGCGGCGCGAAGTCGCGAAGTTTTGCTTAATTGCGGCGCAAGCGTGTTTGATATATTTGAAAATGCGCAGTGATTTATCGCCGCGCAAATCCGTGACCTACGCCATCGGCGGCGCGCTCGGAACTTCCATCATTTGCGCGATAAATGGTAATGCTTTGATTGAATGACGCCCATATGTCTGTGCGGATTAAGAATCGGAGTTATATAAGACGACTGTAACCTGTCGCCGTTGCCGCCACCGCCGCGACGCCAAAGCCGCGCACGAATTAATGCGCTTGCATATTTTACGCGCGCGCGCGCGCGAATTGTTGCAGTATTACGCCCAACTTTTCGCGCGACGTCGGCGCAGTTTATGCGTGAACTTTAAGCGCGTCGAGGCCGCAGCGTCAAAGGCGTTTTCGCGCGCGAATAAAAAAATCCGCCCCGCAGCGAAGTTTGCGGTGTCGCACACTCTAAGCCATTAGGATATTAATGCGCGCACGGCGTCCAAGTGTCTAACCGCGCGCAGAGTGTCCTAAGCGCACGCCATTAACGCGTAAGTCATTAAACTTTGGATTTCGTGCGTTTAGCGAATTTCAAGTACGCCGCCCGCCGTTGCGCTCGCGGCTGGGGAACGGGGCGAATTTTTCGTGCTCGCTCGCCGGCGCCGAAATCGCGCACTCTTTTTCTCACCGCAGCCGCCGGCGCGCATCTGCGACGCGATCCTTAAGTGCGCCGCGCCGTCGCAACTCACAATTACGACGCAATCCGGCGCGGCGTGTTTATCGCGTTCGCACGGTACGTAACTTAACAGCAGTGGTTTTGACCGCGCGCCAAATCGAGCGGCGCGCACGAAGATTGCCGGCGTCGCGCTGATTGCCAAAAGTTTCTTGCGCGCCGCGTGCTTTTGTCGTCGCGCCCTAGCGCGCATCACACCGAATTACGGGCGTAGCGGGCGCGTGTTTAGTAAAATAATAATGTTCGGACGACACGTGCGCGCGCTCGCATGCGTGTTTACATTGCGCGCGCGTTCGATAAATTGCGATTGATGAGATGATTGATGTCTAATACAAACGTCCAATTTGTTTGAGACATCAACGCAACAGGAAAGAAAGATAGACAAAAAAAAAGATGCTGCACACACGCGTGTGTCTCGTCGGCTCATTTCGCAAAGTGCTCACTTTCGCCCCGCCCCCGCCACTCGGTCTCGGCACATTTGGTTTCACTTGATGATTTGACGTCGCGTGTGCCTCGTCGAGGGGCGGCGATCTCGGCGCCGCGAATCGATCGCGGGCACAATGCGCTTGGCGTACGAATTTTCATCGCGCCTTGTTAATAATCGCACTAGAAATTAATCAGTGTTGCGTTTTTTTATCAATTTTTACGGCTCTGCCAGCGTGTTTTAATTTGTGCGGGGCGCGACGATTTTTGTAATTGCGCCCGTTTGATCGTCATAATCTGCGCCGATGAGCGGAATCAATATTGCCGTTATTTTAATTACAAGTGGAGGAGTCAATGGCGTACCGACGAATATTTAGCGCACAAAAAAATTAATTCGTTTTTTTATTGTGATTGTAATTCGAGCCGCGCGGCGTGAAAGCAGCTTTGCACTGCGAGTCGTAAAATGCGCATAAACGCCGGCGCGACGCCGCCACCGCCGCCATCGGCTTCGATGATGCTCGTGTATCGGCATCGCTTCCATACATAGGTGGACGTATAATATTCACTTCGTTTATAGTCGGCGGACGTTAAACTGCAGCGTTGTATAACAAGTCGGACTGGCGACGGAGCGGCACGAAACTTAAAACGTGCGCACGGGGAAGTATTACGTGCGCGACTCAATCAATTTAACACGGTTAGTTTTTACGCGCGGCGCCGCCGATCAAACGCAAAACACGGCGCCGCTGGAAAATCGAGTTTTGCGACGAATTTCCACTCGACTCGCGCCGTCCGTGACGTTGCGTCGCGCCTCCGACGTTAATCATTCGCGTCCGCGCTGTCATTATCGGCGGCGGCCGAGGGACGGTTGCTTGCCGAAATATTTCGCGCGGTCCGCCGGTCGTTTTGCGAGTTTGCCCGCCCTTGTCGCCGCGACGATCGCGAACACACTCGCATTTGCAAGTCAAAAATGTTAAATGAACTGTGACATAATATAACATCCGGTTCGATTAGCAGGCGAATGTTCTTAGTAACGTCGCGACAGCAAGCCTCCACCTTTGCCAACGACGTCGAGGCGCTGAGCGCCGAACGAGATTGCTTCGGTCGGACCTGGCATAACTATCGCGCCACGAAGGTGGCGGCGTTGGCGCGCGAAGCGCCGGCAGACCTCGACGTATCGCGATCGGGATTGCGCCCGTTTCGGTTCACGTAGCGAAACTAACTCGCCGCGTTATAATATCATTCGCCGGCGAGCGAAGGTCGAAAAACGAAAAGCGCAAGGCTTAGTTAGATGCGCTCCGGCGCCGACGTCAAAATCACGCGTCGGGCATACAAATACTCCTCGTAAATTTTAACCTCTCAACCGCGACGAATTTAAATTTGCAGGCGGCACCTCGCCCCGGACAATCGTCGAGGCGCGCGTCGAGGTTGTGCATTTCGATGATACAGCCGCGCCAATTGAAACGTCTGAACGCTTTGCTGTTTTTTTTTTCTTCCAAAACGAAAAAATTCGAAACCGTTCATGCACGAAAGACAAAAATCACGCCAATCGAGTTTGTATTTCTCTCCGGCGGAAAGCGCCGGCCGGCTGGAAGTAGAATAGAAGACACGAGCGGCGCGCGCGCGCGTCCACCGGAAGGAAGGAAGAGGGAAAAGTGGTTCGTTTATAAATGAATACCCCGCATTAGTATGCGTCCTTCATAGTTTCGGGCCATATGCCCGAGGATAACTAAATAGCACTAAACGTACATGACGAACGAAATTTGATGTAGGGCGCTCGAATTCGACTCGACGCGAATGCGACCCGCCCGGCGAGTCGACAGCCCTCGACGCTACAGGGCGCGCGTGCAATTCACGAGAGCCGCCGCGCGCACAAAGCGGAAGGCCGCAATTAAACGGCTAAACATTCCCGGGCAAGGGGACACCTTGTGCGACGCCGGTCGGAGCACGCAATTGTCGAATGGCGCACGTTCATCGACTGCGTCGCGGCGCCGGCGCCGAAGTAAATTCGTTATGGCCTCGCCGTCGTGCGCCTTTTTCGCCGGCGCCAATGCGCCAACGCGCACCGACCCAAATCGTCGACGCGATCGCGATTTTCATCGCGCGTTCATTCCGGAACGGCGGGTCGTCGTGCGGACGTAACGTAATAAGTCCAATCCTTGCACCTCGTAAATAAAAATGCGCCAGAAATTTAATCTGCGCTCGAATGGGTTGTGTATTAAATGGAATTAGCTTAAATGGCCGTCGTCGGCGCGCTGCGGCGGGTTGTTTGTTTTTTATTTTATTTTTTTGCGCCTTCCTGGACGTCGGTGTCTGCGAGTCTCGAGCGGCCGCTGTACTTGAAATGTACATCACTTGCGCATCATCAACTTTTTTCGTTTGCTGCCCCGCAGTTACGCGCAAATCTCGTTTACATTTCGTTCGTTCTCCCGCGCCACCTGCTCATTCCAGCTCGGGACTACCGAACGACTGTCGTCTACGTCTTGTAAATGTCTTCGGCATTTTTTTAAACTTTTTTTTCCGCCAGCATGCGAGAGTAAATTGCAAATAGTGAGAGTAAATAACTTGCCTGGATAATAGTGTCAACACCGAATGGAACGTTTAACACGCAAGTCAGTCTTAAGTTGGTGCTGCTCGGCGTACGGTTGGGGGAGGGGGCAAACAATGAGATGTTGTCGTCGTTTGCCTTTCCTTGTTCGTTGCGCAATTTTTGCGTTTAAAACCCTCGGTGTCGTGGACGTTTTCATGCTCATCTTGTTTGTTCACTTTACGCGTCTTTGGCTAACTTTTTCGCTCGAGATAGTGCTCTCTTTCACGCGACTACCTCGTTTTTGTTTTAATATATCTGTTCGTTGGAGTGTCGCCGCCGCCGCCGCTCGCTCTAGGTGAGCGTGGAAGCGCGTGAGAAATGCAGGCGCAGATTCCGTTAAACCATAAACGGGAGGACGGTCCGGGAGCGGAATGCAGGCGCCGGATTTGGCGCGCGCGCGGCGAGCGAAATGAGAAGCGGCGCGAAATTTGCCGCGCAAGAAAAATATACGCGTTACATTATACGAAACACGTAAAAGGACTTTTCAGTCGTCATCTCGGCGTCCTGAAAACGCATTCGCGCGCGTGTTGCGCCGCCACCGTCGCGTCCGCTCCGGCTGTCTGGATGCCTTGCCTGTTCAAAGTGCATCTTTTTACTACGCCGAGTGGATAACTTCGAAAATGTATTTAAAAAAAAACAAACAAAAAAAAAACACGGAGTTATCCTTTCTTCGCGTTTTCCGGCGGCCGCGTTTTTTGCGCCCGCCGTCGTTATTTTTTCCGAACGCGTGTGGCGTTCCGTGCGGGCGTTTTTTTTCCGCGACGGGGGCGTTCGTTTTGCGCCGCCGCCCGGCCCCTACCTTCTCGCGCACATTCGACATCCACTCTCTGGCAATTCCTTTATTTGGCGGCTGATTTTTATAAATTGATAAAAATAAAACGCGGGGAAATAAGATTTATCGAAAATATATAGCGCGGCGGGGGCGGCGCAGGCGGAGGGAGCGCCGCGTAGCGAGTTTGCGAGTTTGCGCGCGCTCCCTGCTGAACTTAACGTCATTTCGAATGTTTTGATTTGCGCTGCTTTATGGCGCATTCATTTCTCGACGGTTGCTTTGTTTTGTGCTTTTCTAGCGGAGGGTCGAAAAAAGCCAAAGTTTTGTTTTTATCGACGCAATGAAGTGCCGGCGTCTTGCAGGTCCCGCCGCCGACGCCGGTTGGCTGCGTGCCACCCGTACGTTTCGTATGATTGATCGCGGCCGCGAAGTTGATTGATTGATAACGCGCCGCGATTGCGAAGCGACTCGACGGGAATCAATTGCTGCGATTGCGTTCGCCGTCGCTGTGCCGCCTCCCCATCAATTCATACGCGCGGCGCTCAACCGCCGGGGGTGGGCTCGCGCCTGTTTTATGGCTTTGCAGATACGTGCGGCGCGCGGGCTCGTGTCGATATCGGCGATCTGCTCTTTTTTCGTTTTTTTTTTTTTTGCTGTTGTTGTTCGGCTTATGCACTTCGCAGCCGAACAATGCGGACATTATCTGTTACATTATTTCGATTATTTCGTTACGTAACGCGAGGGGGCGAACGAGAAAACCTGCCGGCGATTTGACGGCAATTGATGATCGTTCTTGTTCGCCGACGTGAAAACTTTCGTTCGCGCGAAACTTGCGCGAACTCTTCGAAGCGAACGCGCCAGTGAAGACAACAAAACATGAAAATTTAATAGGGTGCCGAATGATTACGTTGCGAGTGCGCGCGCCGTTCGGTTGGTCCTCGTTGTGTGCACGCTTTTTAGCGCGCATCGATTTTCAATTATGCATCGTTGATGGGGCGTTCGCGTTAGAAAAACAGTTGTGAAATTGAAGAGAATCGAAAGCGGCGTCGGCGTTTATTATCGCCGCACCGACGCCGACGTCGGAACGCATTGAATAATAAATTATTCGCGGCGCATTGCAAAAAGTGCAACGAGAGCTCGCCTCCCAGCAGGGCGCCAGATCAATTCGGGCGGGTGTAAATGGCTCGTCGCTTTTTTACAACTTGACGCATTGCATTTTTCGCGGGCGTGTTTATTGAATAAATAATTTCGTCTCTTGTTGCAGGTGAGTGGAGCGCGCCGCGCCGGCGTTTCGCAACTTTTCGGCCCGCCGTAAATATCCATTACAACGCGGATCCGATGCGGCAACGACATCGCATTGCGCGCCCGCTCGACGCCGCCGACGCTTGTCGCAGTCGCTCGGCGCCGGCGAGGTTTTATTTACAACAGGTCGTTCGTTGGCGGGCGATAAAAATGCGCGAAGACGCGCACGTCGAGTCGCGACGTTAACGAGCGCGCGCGCTCCGGATCGACGCCGAACGCTAACAAGTATCGCAAATCTTGTTCGGGAACGACGCGCGTCGATGGTTAATTCCTCCGTCCGTCCGCCCGGCCTTTTCACACGCGCGTCGGTGAGTCCTGTGGCGGGCGGCGACGGCGCCGGCGGCGGCAGTGCGGACAATCTCCCGCCGCGCTTCGCCGCCGACGAGGAAATCAGGAACGAACGCGCTCACCGCGCCGAATGAAACTAAATAAAGACGTTTCCTGCGTGCAACGAACGCGCGGAAGCGCCGGGCGGCGCACATCGCTCGACGGCGTCCGCAAGTAAGTGAGAAGGAAGTGACGCCTGAACGGGGGGAATGGAGTGCGGGCAAGTTTAACTCCGCAATCCGTACGCGGCGCGTCCGATTTTTTCTCGTTCCGCCGCCTCCGGCTCGCTCGCACCGACGATCGACTTTTCCCGCGGCGCATACGCGCGCGCCCGCACATAATGCTCGACGGCGATTTACGCCCTCGCGCGGTTACTGCAACTTCAATTAAACGCGCTCGGAGCCGCGCGCGTAATATCCATAATTCAACCCTTTTTCGCCGAGGGAGAACCGACGAGCGCTAACAAACGACGCGCCCGACCGCCCCGACGATAGCGACCCGGGCCGCATTACGCGAAAAACTTACGCCGCCGGCTTTTCATTAGAAAATATAGGCATTTTTCAGCGGATTAGAAGGTGTCGAGGCGGCCGGATTAGGGCGCGACCTCTTTCCGGCGGCGCGCTAATTTCGCGCGCGGCGCATAACGACGGCGGCGAGACGATAGCCCGCCCGTTTTTTTCAGCCGCCGGCACCGGCGCCGGCGCCGGCCGGACGACCCCAAACGGAACAAATGAACACGCCTCGAACGGAAACAAACGCGCCGGTCGTACAACTGCCCAGGAGCGTCGCTCGCATTTTATTACATTTACGCAACGCATTAATAACCATCTCGCATGCATGCATGCATTTTCGGCGCGCCGCCAACGCACTCTCGCCCGCGCTAATTGGATATAAACTTAATCCGTCTGTTAATTATTCAAGGGCTGGCAAGTACAAAGTTTCGTTGGACGGCGGTATTTACTCAAAGTGTTTGCGATAAAAACGTCGAAAGGCCCGCTTTGAGCGCGAGCGGCCGCGATTTTGCGCCGTTTTTTACTCGCTGAAAATGCATCGCAACGTGAGACGCTCGGGGGGCGGGGCGGCCGGCGTCACTGGCGTCGCAAAAAGCGAGCTCCACTTTCGCGTGTGAATTCCGAGTTTCGTAAACCGTATTATCGCGCGTTTGCGGGTTTGCTCCCGAGCCGTAAAGGACGAAAGAATTTGCGAGCGCGATGCGGCCAATGCCGCCGAAGGATCTGCGAGGATATGCGCCGTCGTCACCGCTTTGGCCGCCGCCGCCGCCCCTCTAGGAGTTGCCTGCCAGCCGTCCGAGTGTGAAGCATAATAAATCATCCGCATTCATAAATTTTCCATTTCGAGCTTTGTTATTGTTGCGCGTTTCACTTGTTTTTTTTTTTATCGAGGCCTCTCTCAACTCCTGCACTCCTGCGCCGCCGCCTCCGCAGTCACCTTGGTCTCATGCGTTTGTTTCTTCGCACTTATTTCTTTCATCGGTAACGCGATATTTATGAATTCGTTTCGTTTTTATTAGCCGCGACGTCGCGGCTCCTTCGGGGGCGCTTTGTTTTTTCGTCGTCAGGATGGCAGGCGCTCGACGCGTCGGCTCTAATAGGCAGTAACTTTCGGCCGCAGCGCCATCCGCAATTGGAATGATAAATTGCGCGGCGGCGAGCGAAAGCCGGACCGAACGCGTAAAAAACAACGCGTCGACCTAATGACACACCGACACTATTGGAAACGGTTAGATTGTTTGATTAATAGTTACGTCCGACCGACGCTCGGTGTTTTTCCTTCGCCGCGCCGGCGGTTGTTCGTTTCGTCATTTCATATTTCACTGCGTAATTGACTTTGCCGCCTTCTCGGCCCGCGCTCGCCAATCCGCAATCCATCACGGCGTTTTATTATCGCTCAATATCACGTGTCGGCGTAATTATTTCGCGTTTATTGTTTCGCAGGCGCGCGCACGTTGTTTGCTCGCCGCCGCCGACGTCGGTAACTGTAGATATTAGTAGCACTTCGTTTCCTCGTCGCCGCGTGCTCTCTGTCGGCGCGCATTGAAAATATGCATTTTCGGAGGTTTTATGTTTTCGTTTTTTTTTTTTAGCCGGCGCCAGCAGCCGCCCCTCGCTCTCGATGCCGGGCAATAAAAACTTCCGCGAGTGCCGCGAACTCGCCCTCGCGACCCCTCCACGCCCCTCCTCCCGGCGAAAAAACGCCAAAACATATCGCAATAATTTATTCACCTCGGATGGCGCCAGGACCGCCAGACGCCAGTCGTTATTCGCTCGGCCCCCTCGCGACAATAACCGGCGCGACCAGAAAACATCCCCCGCCGCCGCCGCGCCGCGCGGCCGCCATCCGCCCGCAAACAAACAGCACGCGCACGTAAAATATATCGGCCGTATACTGCGGGACAAATGGCCGACGGCGGCGGGCCGGCGGGCGGGAAGATAGTGCGCGCCATGTTCCGAGGGCGCCCTTTTGTTGTTTTCCGGAAAAGCAAACACAAGCTAATGAAGATATCCACAGAGCGATATCAACCATTAACGTTATTAACCCGCCGCGTTCGCTTTGCATCGCTCCAGCGATCTTCTGACACTTAAAACGTCAAAACAACGCGTTACAAGCCGGGAGTCATTGACATGAATGTTTTTTAGATTTGTTCAGCAGCTAGGCGCCGCTTCGAAAAGACGCAAAAGCGCCGTGAAACCGATAAATCCGACAATTAATGAAACATTCATGCAGTAATGGCTGTCCATTACCATCGCGGATGAATATACATGACAAATATTCCAATTTTCCGGTCGGCCGTCTGCCTCGTGACGCGCCGCAACTGGCTGCCGATGAATATTTTATCCTTCCGTCATTCGCGACGGCTGCAAGGGACCAAGTCGAGCCGTGAGAGAACCGGCGACCATCTCGGCGGGCTTTTCCTCCTGTGCCGTGCACGCGGTGCAGACGTGATGCAAACTGAAATTCGCGCCTGCATAAATAAGCGACGGGGCGGACGACGCCGTCATGAATTATTGACACGGCGCGCAATCATCATTTCCGTTGTTTAATTATTAAGCCGCACTTTCGGCGTGATTGGCGCGCGCAGCTCGGCCGAAGTGCTGACAAAACTCGATGGAAAATAAGGAGACCGGCGATTTCTTCGCAGAACGCAAGACGCAATACGCGTACAATGCCATGGAGTATTTCCTTCTGGCGCGCCGCCATCGCCGTCGAATTTATGAAATTACGCTCGCCGAATTATGTTTCTGCGCAGCAGACGATGATTTGTACCACGCCGAAACGTCGATCGATTCGTGCATGCGGAGCGCGCCGGGCCGGAAACGAGATCAAAAGTCGCAGTAATCAATAGCATTGGGCATTCAAATGCGCGGCCCTCGGACGGTGTTTGTGGCGAAAGGTTGGGCGGGCGGTGGTTTATTAATGCCAGCGTTAATAGGCGCTGCCGTTTCGTCCGTCTCGACGAGCGGCGCGCCGACGTTAAAAACGTCGCGTCGCATGAAATATTTCGAGCGGCGGCATTTTTGCCGCCGCCGGCCGGCCGGCGACTAACAACCGCGCCGCATTGTGCTGGCGTGCCGCCGCGTAAGTCGCTCGACGGTCGGCTCGCGACAATGCCATAAATACCAGAGCGAGCAACTTCGCGCGCTCGCCAGTTTTTCATTATGAATTAATCAAAATCAACGTTGCGCGCCGAGAAATGCGTCCGGGACCTATGCGCGCTCAGTATATACCGAACTCGCTCAGCGCTCTCAAACCGCTCCGCCAGTTCTTCGTGACGTACGGCTTTCTATTTCAGTTTTATCTGTTACATCTGACCGTGAGCGATGGTCGCGCGTGGACATTATGATTATTGATTTGTGTTCTATTATGACGTGCCGTTTGGCTGAATTTATGGCCGGGTTAATTAATTATTGCAACGCGAGTTTGAAATATCGAAGAGTTGCGCTCGAAATTGCAATTTTTGCGTTAGATTGTGTGCGCATATGAAAATAACTCTGTTAATCCAGTCGCATTCGTTCGCGTCTGATCCAGACATTTGTGTTATTCTTCGCTGGAATAGTTGCTGCTAATAAAGCGCGCTTTGCGATTAAAGCCACAACAACCAACCACTCGACGTTGTCCAACGTAAAGGACAGTCGGGAACCATACATGGGGGACTTACACTAAGAACAAAGATTTTGCCACTTTGTGACGGGCACTGACGTAATTATGCTGGTGCTTGGTGCTGGTTCTGAACGTCTAAAATTTTTAAAATGTGCCAATATTTTTATATCAATCGATCAATTATTGACCGAGTTGTGGGCAAAACCAATTATCAATTGCCGAATTATAATTCAGCTGTCTCCTATTTTTTAGTTGACCGAGCGAGCGATGCGAGTCTGGAAATTCGTTGCGTTAATTAGAAATCTGCCAGTTTGTGTTGCCTACAACTCGGTCAATAATTGATCGATTGAAATGAAACAAACACGGGAGTAATATAAGCTCTCGGATGGTATAAAAGAATTGGCACATTTTTAATATTTCGGTGGTTTGCAATATCGGTACCGAGCACCTGTGCATTGTCATGTCGGTCCCTGTCACAAAGTCGTAAAATCTTGGTTTTTGGTGCAAGTTCCCGATGTTTGGTTCAAGTTTTCCGACTGCGACATTATCTGATGTAAATTGCGATGCGTCAGCTAACGGATGTACCGAATCATGAAAGTCGGAATGTGCGATGATCGGAAATGATGCGGAAATATCGTCGCCCAACCGACAATTAAATCGAGTTCGTAATTTCCAACGGATTCGTCGCGCACGGACTCGGCGCGCGGATCGTAACCATCGACGGGTGTCGATCGAAAAGCAACGCGAACGCGACGACCTTGCGCCAGCGCAATAACAGAATGTGACTGCGACGTGCACGAGACAGTCACGCAAGCATATTACATCACATTCGCAATATAAATGTCGCGCTTCGGAGCGTTTGTACGGCGTCGTGTGTCACCGCTATTCGCATTCGGTCGGGCGTCGCGACGGCGCTTGCTTGCTGCAGGTGCAGGCGGCGATGGTGCGCAACGTTCCGGCCGCCCGCCGGCGGGCCGACCAGCGACCACCGACAAAGAAACGTCTGACTGGCAGGATTGTAATCGCGACGGAAGCATGCGCATTGCGTGTTTTTGGCCGGCGCGAGAAATTCTGCACTTGTTGAGCGAGTTCAATTGTTTCCGTCGGCAATATCAAAAAATCCGCGCACAATTCCGCGTCGACTATCGCGCTAGCGCCGAAATGTTTTGCGCTCAACTTTGAATGCATTAAACCAGACGCAACGGCAACGCCGCCGCCGCCGCCGCAAAACTGAATCGGCAAACGCCGTGGAAAGAGGGGGAGCACGCAAAAAATTCGTTAATTGCACGCGGGCACGTCACCCGCATTCATATATCAACCATTTTCACGTGATCGCCCGCCATTCATTTAATTGAAACCCGTTTGTGCGTAATAAATTCATTTGCACGTTGCCTAAATAGCGCTCGTCGTGCACGCGCGTGGTTTGTTGTCCCTTCGGTCGGCGGCGTTCCAGCAAGAAGTCGTAATAGTTTTATTGCTCCTATAATGATCTGATAATGCGGCCGGAGCGGCCGCAAAAAATACACGCTCGCTGATGAATTCTCGTGTAATTCGAGCGTAATTTTATTTTTATCAAGCTTATCGTTCGAACGAGCAGGTGCGGCATGGACCGGGTGCGTCCGCGGCGTCCTTGCCGGAGCTGCGCTTTGGCATGGAATGTTTTAATTTCAACAACGTTTTGACCGGCATGAACGTCGACGTTGCGCGCGCGCGAAAATTGCACTCGCTAAAGCTGCCTAATGCGTCGAGTGGCGCTTCGGCGTCGCGTCCGCTCGCCCGATTTAAGTCGTTGTCGCGACGAAAACAAGCGTCACGCGAGCGCCGCATCTAAATTAAAATCTTCTCCGCGCATGGGGCGGCGACGTTCGACGATGCTTCTCCGATGCGACAACGCCGCGACGTCGGGCGACGGGCGGCGCACGCCCGACGCGGTCGCGATAATTTATTGTTTATACGATTTCGCGGCGCCCCGACGGCGGCGGCGACAAATCGCGCGAGTCACCGTCCTAAGCGTGTTATCCGTCTTCGTTTACGATTATGCATTTCGATACGCACCGCGCCGTCGTAAATAAACTCCTTGCAGCAGCATTCGAAAGGCAGCGCCCGACGTCTCCTCAATGCGTTTCGTCCGACGACGAGCGAATTCGTTTGCTTTTCCCGGCGCGCATTTTTTGTCCGCAGCCGTCGGCGGCGCTTTATCTCCGCGCCGCTTCATATTTTAATATTCCAATAAATGTCGCTCGTCGGCGGCTGTCTCGTCCTCGCGCCGGCGCCTTCGTCAACGCCAGCCGTCTTACATTATTTAAAGTTTTTTTTTTCGCTGTTTGCACGTGCCGGTTTAGTGCTCGCTTTTATTAGGTTGTCTTTTCAGCGCTATTTGTTATACGTTTTTGCGATGAATTTTAATTAAAACCGTTCGACGAGCGCAAACAGTCGTGAAATAATTATAAATGCAGCGTCGGCGCGGAATAACATCGGCGCGCAACATGAAAGCAACCGGCGATTTATATCGAAAATGTGGAAAGCCGTGGCCACCTTTCGCATTCTTTCTCGATGGAAAAACTTTCGAATGTCGGCCGGCGGCGCAATTCGCTTCCGCCTTTATGCGTTCACCGCGAAGACGCCGACCGGTTTCAGTTATTTCCAATTATTTTCCCTTCGAGATCGGGTCTTTTAACGAACGTTTTCAAATAACAAACAACATTTATTGAACGCGTCGAAGTCGGCGCGCGAGCTCAAAAGGACTTTTCGCCTTTGCCGGTACACATCGCCCGTGTGCGTTCTGTTTATTTAAGTGTCCGACTCGACGGGTTCCTTTAAATGCAGTGAAATAAAGGGGAAGTGTGTGGTGGGCAGCGCGCGGTTCCAATTACACTTATCGGATTGAGTCATAAGTGATGAGCGTTTTATCGTTCACGTTTTTCGCTGTTCTACAATAAATCGACATGACAAAATTCAGTAAAGCAAGTCGTCGTACAATCGTCCACAGTTTTCACCAATCTAAACAGTGTTGAAAAAATGCACGAAGAAAATGAATTGTGGTGGATGGAACGTTTTTGTTTCTAAAAATTCAACTGTTCCTCATCAAACACAACACAAATTTGATCAATTATGTAGTCTCCGCTATTGTTAACGATTTTGTGTCGCCGTTCAACCAGTGTGTCGGTGCCTTTTCGCCTGGCCTAGATTCGAAGAAGTTGAGAAGCTAATTTTGGAAGTCCTCTTCATTGAATTGTTGTAGAGGAGAAAATGGTATACTGCAATCATTCAAATTTTATGTGAATGGAGATGACTCGCGTGCTCAGTTTAAACGCTCATGACTTATTACTTCGTCGAATGGTCGCGTCATGTGTTCGGGCGGTTTACGAAATCCCACGACCCAATCGCCCGATTTATCGCAAATTTGAATCTATTCTTGTCTCGCGCGCGTCTGGAACCGTGAGGCACGCGACCGAGAATCGCCTCCGATATTTTCAAATCATATTCGCGACTAAAACGCCAAACCAGAGACAGATTTATGACTCGATACAATAGACGTCGTTCGCGTCTTGGCGGGGCGCAGTTTGACGGAACGCGGAAAACGCGCCGTCGGCGGCGACGGCCCCGGGTCCATTGTTATTCATGATGGGGGTGCGGCGCCCAAACGTGCGCCACGCACGCTTATAAATTCGTCGCATGCGGACTCCACGCGCCGCGGCGCGCATATTGGAAAATGAATTCGTGCCGTAATGCGCGCTCGCGAGAAATGTCGGGCATATTTCACGTCGCGGATGCGCCGCCGTCGATTTTCTCGCGCGCCGCAGGAAGCCGCGTAATGTCAGTTGCTGCGCCGTCTCTAAATACGCGCGCGCGCCACATACTTGGGGATATTTTTTAATAACGCGTCGTGCGCCGAACGAGTTTTATATTAAATTCCGTGGTTTCATTAGTCGCGAGCGCACGCGGCTTATGGCGCGGTCGGTTTGTTGTTGATTTTTTCCTCACTCTCTCTCTCGCTCGCCCTATCTCTCTCTTCTCGTCGCCGCCGCCCGGTTGCGTCTAATTTGCGGACGTAATCTAGAATTGCTAAATTTACATCTGTTGTCCTCGAAGTTGCGCGCCGAGCGGCGAGTGTTTCCCGCCGGCGCCGCGCGCACTCAATTACGATTCTTGCTCCGGCATTCTTGCGCTCCCGGCGGCGGCTAACAATAAGCGTATCTTGTACTTCTGCGCGTGGAGGCCGGAGCGGGATGGCACCATCGGCCGCGCCGCGCGCAATTCGAATACACGAAGCGTAAACGTACGGGGGCCGCATTGCCTTCGCCTCCGTAACGGGCGACATCAGGACGAAACTATCGACGAGCGTCCTCATCGCCCGTTAGCTTCAATTCCGCTTTGAATTTCAATTTTTTTTTAGGAACGCCGCCGCAGCCGCCGACAATGTCTTGTGCGAAATCATGGCTCATCGTGCTGCCGGTCCAAATTGTCTTTGTAAACACGCCGCGTTTCTTGATTAAACAAACCGGCCGGGGATGCGAGCTCAAATTACGTTCGTGATAATCGCCTGGATAGTTCAGAAATACTTTTGGTCTATGTGCTTTAGGGCCGGACTTTTTTTCTCGTTTGTCGTTAAATCTCAGCGTTGCATTAAAGAAAAAGAGTTTTATTTAATTCATAATTATATTCTCTGAAAGGGTTTTTGCCAAGCACTCCCCTCTCAATTAGTACAGGTATTAAGATACTGAAGACCGGCGTCGTCGCCACTGCCGAGGCGAGCGGTTATGATCGTTCACCGAAAGGATAATGGAATATTCGTGGGCGAGGCGCAGGTTTCGCGATATTAAAAATTCCATTATGTGGCGTAAGTAGCGGGAGGAATTGCGCCAAGAAGTGCGCTCGGAATCGGATTAAAACGTTAAATTCCTTCGGACGCGCGGGTCCGCGCTCTTATTGTTAATATTTATTTTAGCCAATTCGTTCGCGGAGTGTTTTTTATTTGTATGACTCTTCGACTAACGCTTTGCGCAGCAACACGCTCTAATTTTTGCAAAGTTATTATGCATTGTACACCCCCAGCACGTCGTGCCACCGGCGCTGCGAGTTGGTGGAAAAGCGAAATTTGTCAAAAATATTACCGGCATCAAGCTGGCTCCAAAACCGTAACTCCAAAAACGCCGCTATACTCTGTGCAAATTTTTGCATCATAACATAGAGCAGATTCTCGGCTTTCTCTAGCTAAATTGACTTAGAAGTCGGGCTTGCACATCCATTTAACATAGAATCCTGCCATAAAATCATTGTTGCAAATGATTATCTCATGATATTTTTGCAACTTTAGATAAAGCACTTTTGCCAAAAATGGGATGCATTGTTAACGTTCTTAAGCGATATCTCAATTAATATTAATACTAGACAAAATTGGTTAGTGCCTTCCAAATCTACGTTCAATTCTGCGTCGATTAACCTGGTTTAATTTGATTTTTTAATTTGCGATTTTGTGAAAACATGCGAGGGGTAACCCTTTTTGTCGACTTTTTTGACATTTTGAATAATTATTTCAATATCAAAAGTGATATTTTATGTGCAATAGAAACGAAAACATTAAATTTCTTGAAAAAGAATTAAAACAACGGAAATTATGATTAGTGCCCTTCATTCGTTTTCCAGTTCTGCTTCGCACTGTAGCATCGTCTTTGAATTGTGAAAGAATTGATGCAAAAATATAGTGGGGTAATGATTAGCAACAATGATTTTATGGCAGATATCTATTTATACGTGTATTACGAATGGGCGTACAAGCCCGAATGCAAAAATATTATGGGGTAATGATTTTCACAGAGGGTAAATCAACGTTTCTTGATAAAGTCTATCTATTTGTTATGGTACGACAGCGGCGTTTTTGGAGCTACAGATTTGGAGCCAGCTTGATGCCGGTGACAAAATTTTACGAAGACTGTCGCTTAGGTGCTCGCACACTTTCTTGCTCCGACCCGAAACGTCTCCGCGGCCGGGGCGCGCTCTTTATATTCCTGTTCGGCGGACTCTGAAAAAAAACGGCGCAGCTTAAGCTGTCCCCAAGTTTGCGCCGCCCGGCCGGCGGACGCTTTATGCGCGCGCGGGCAGCTTCCCCGGATCGGCGAGAGCGCGCGCGCGGGCGCCGAGAAAAGTAGCAATTTAGATGGTAATTAGACAATTAAACTCACGAAATCTTTCCACGGCGGTTTACACACTTTTCCGCCGACGCGCGTCGCGTCCTCGACAGCTTGAGCTCATTGCTTTTTTTCTTCTTCTTTTGCGACAACTTTCGCGCTCGCTTTTTATATCCCGCACCAACGAAACGCGGAGCGTCAAATATTCAAAGTTCGATGCGGCATCACTTCCGGAATGCGTGAGCTATTCACGACTCGAAAAGAATGTTGCTTTATTAACCATTCTCTCGGAGCGCCATACACGATCTTGGAGCGACACGATGCGGAGGTCGTATTAGCGCCGAAAGAGCACGGCGGAATAAATTTTGCAATAAACGCGGCCGGCACGTTGCGCAAGGAAGCGCTCCGGAATATCATCGAGGATGTGACCGACGCGCAAAAAACCTTTCGCGCCCGACGACGCTCGCCATCGGTCCGGATTAAAATGCGCCGCCCGACCGCCGAGGTGTCTCGACGCGTCGGCGAACTCTCGAAACAATTTTCGCGTTTGTAAATTAAATTTGTCGAACGCGTCCGGGTTTTGCGCGGCGGCGACGGCGACGCCGACGACGCCGGCGCTCGTCGTAACGCCGCACAACAGTCCGCGCTCATAAACGAACAATAAGACATTAAAGCCGCGCCACTATTATTCAGTTTTATTAACCATTGTAGCAGTTTATGCCTTGGGGCAGTTTTTGATTACTCCACTCGCGGGGCTAATAAGCAATAAAGCAGTGCGGGGTGCGCGCGGCGAGCTTAAACAACTCCGGCGTGCTTCGGCGAGCGAAAAATTGAAACGTTATTAAACATTTTCGAGGCCGAAAGGGTCGGACTGCGGCGCGCTTAATGATCACTCGATGTTTGTAATCCTGTCGGGGCTTTGCCTTCCGGAGTCTAATTGCGATTTTTTTTGCCACGCCGCGGGACGCGGACGAAGCGCGCCCGATATAAAAGGACGTTAAAGATTTTTATGTCGTTTGATTCGGCCTCCGGTCTCCTCCCTCACTCCCGCCGGCCGTGTGCCGGCTGCACAAAGCGAGCATTAATGAGGGAAGTTATTAAGAACGCTAACATAACAGCGGAGCGAATCGATCGCGACATAATGCTAATTCAGTTTGCGCCGGATTTCGTTATTTCCGTAGTTTTTCCCGGCGCGCCGTCGGTTATTGAAGTCGATCGAAACGGAACGCGCGACGCCGGACGCGTCGCCGACGAAGCGTTCGCTAATCTCGGCGTCTGATCGAACGTTAATTTTCGCCCCGTCCGAAAAGCGAATAACATCGACTCGGCGTCAATAATTGAAAGAGTTAATTATGACGCGCGCGAGTTTGCGTGAAGGCGTGAAGTTCAACACGGCGCAATAACCGGCGGCGCTATAACTTATCAGCTGCAATTAGTTGTGCGATTCATTGGACACGGCCAGAGCTCGACGCCGCCACACAAAAGGGCGCCGTTACGAGGACGGTCAGCGTTTGAATTAAACGCCGGCCGGCGTGCGGCGGGCACCTTTATTATCGGGACGGCTCGCGTGGGGCGCGCGTCCTTGTTAAGTTTCGCGACGCGCCGATTTCTATTTGCGCGCAATTTCCGGCGGCGGGCGGACGGACGCGTCGTGTTTGCGCGCGCCGCGAGTCCGCGCGTCGTCGCCGTGCGCCATTAGGCAAATTAAAAAAAAAGTGTCGATTCCGGCGGCCGTCGATCACGATCCCCGTCCGGCGTTCCAGCGTGTTGGTTCGCGCGACGGCAACGTAGAAGCGGCGAACGCCGAAAATTGCGTGCGTCGTTGAGGAATGTCGCGCGATAATGGTCCGCTCCGAGCGGCACGAATGCCGTTCGTCATTGTTGTTGGTCTTAATAAATTGCAGCGTGCGTGCGCGCAATTGCTCGGCTATTACGCGCACGACCGGCCGTATTGATTTCGGACGCAGCGCGCGACGGCTCGGCCTCTAATTGGCGGCTTCGCACGTCTGGCAATCAAACGAAATCGGCGCCGCGACGCGAGCAGAACGCACGGCATAATGGAAAAATGACGTGGGCGACGGCGTCGCGCCGCTTCTTCGAAATTCGGAGAGCGCGCGGGCAAATAATCGAACGGAATGGCGTAAATGCATTAGCGCGCAAGTTGCGCGTGCCCGACGACAACAAAAAAAAAAGAAAACGAGTCGATGCGTACTTTAAAATTTTACGCGTCGGCGTCCGCCGATTATACGTATATCGAGAGACGATTACGACAGACGCATATCCAATTTTCATGCCCGCTCGAGCCCGCAAACGAGAATACCTGCATCGAAACGGTAATTGCATCGATAATAAATCTAGCGAGAAAAAAAGCGAGCGAAACGGCCGAAAAAAAAAACAATAAACCATTTAAATCCGTTTGTATTTTTCTTGTCGCACGCGGCCGCTTTTTTATGCGCCGCGGCGAGCTAATGACTCGCGGCTAATGCCGCTTAAATGCGCATATCTCGTCCGCCCGCGGGCCGATTTTATGCGTTACCGAAACCCAAATCGGTACTTATTGCACGGCGATTTCGTTATGTCGTTATCACACGACCGGACTGGCCGCTACACAATATTACGCGTGGATTTACGAGCGCCGCGGCGCACGAGCCTCGGCGTCGATCGCGTTGCGCTCCTCCCCCTGCCCCGCACTTCTGTGTTTACTTTGCGGAACCGCGTCGCGTCTCCGTTTGCGCTTTCCGCCCGCGGTCGACGTTCTGCACAATCGTAATGGAGAAAAAAATCATTAAAATGTAATTTTATTATGCAAAAAAAAAGAACGCAAAGCGCACGCGCTCCCACGCGAAATCCTTTGCGTTCGCGTATCTTTGCGCGGCGGGCGGTTTAGTGCTTCTTGATAAAAACGCGGAGGTTGAACGGAAACATTCGTAATGTGCGCCCTCCGCCCTCGCCCTTCTCGTCGCCAACGCGAGCCTAATAAACGCTAAACGACGTTGGTGTGCGTCGATGTCGACTCCGAGCTGCGCGCAAAGAACGGCGCACGTCATTAATCAGCAATTAACTTTTCATGCGCTTTGCGATGATTAATTCATGCGGCGCCACGCCACTCTCTTTCGCGAACTATTCTTCGCATTTATAAATACTTAACCGGACTTGCGTCGTCTGACGCGCGCGCGCGGGCGCGCAACAAGCGCTCGACCCGAAGTGGAGCGAACACAAAGGTTGGTAATTCACAAAGAACCACTCGAACGTTGTTTTTGCTTGCGTCACTTTGAACTATCATAGTTTGTACTTGGATAATTAGAAGCGCGCGTCCTATTAGAGGCGATCAGTGTGCTTCTGATTCGTTCAAACCCACGGAGCGCTTTGGCACGTCTAAGAAGTTTCGATAAGTTTCAATAAACTGCGGTTTGTTGTGCGCCACTTTTGACGCATCTATAAATATTTCAACGTGCGCGTCCAAGCCTTTCGCGTGTGGCAGCGACGGGATTAGGCGAAGCGTTCCTGGTACTTCTGACGGAATAACTAGCAACGCGAACAGATCAACCTATCAAAGCGCCGAGACGATTGCGAGCGCTCCCGGTAAATAAATTGTGCGCGGCCGTGGATGCGATGCTCCCCAATGGCAGGTTCGACATGCAATGAAGAAAATTCATTGTCCGAACGGCGCGTCCCGATCGCGTCTGGTAGTCGTTCGGGGGCGGCTGCAAGCGATACAAGAAACACGATATGATATATGCGCGCCGATAACCTATCCTCTTATTTTCCA
The DNA here is from genome assembly GCA_027574965.2 of Ecitophya simulans. Lineage (NCBI taxonomy): Eukaryota > Metazoa > Arthropoda > Insecta > Coleoptera > Staphylinidae > Ecitophya > Ecitophya simulans. The sequence goes on along the minus strand of JAODGE020030411.1, from coordinate 44,834 downwards.
TCTTTCAATCTCTCCGTCCGGACGTTTTTCAGCGCTTGGCTCGCCGGGCGGCCGAAAACAATAAGCGAAACGCGGCAGGACGCGACCGCTGCACCCTGGACCCTTGCAATATTGGAAAACCGATCTTGCTTGGTTGCAGGAACGGCGATTGCCGTCTCTCTATCGCTCTCTCTGGGAGAGAGGCAGATACGGATGTGCCCGAGTCTGGTGTTGTCTTCAGTTCCATCGAATCGCATCGCATTGTTCTCCGCGGCGGCAAAAATATGTGTCGCTTTTGTTTACGGTTTTCTTACACCTGCCGCAAACGCGCGCGGCTACGTGCCGCAACTATCTGCCGCCGAATTGAATTGTGCGCGTGGAACAAATACTGAAAACGAACTATTTCCGAGGTGGCGCGCAGCGTCGATCCCCGACTACTAGGAAGCCACTAGGCAGGTTTGTGCGGACAAAATATCGCGGCGGGCGGCAAAAGGTACGGCGCAAATTGGGAGTCACAAAGGCGCGCGATTAACTGTCACTGTTAATGGTCTTGCTGCTGGCGAACGCCGAGATGTGGATCGATTCGGACGGCCGGTTGATTGGCACGCCGCACGACGACACACCTAGCGAACGCGAATTGGAGTCGTCGAAATCTCGCGAGGACGCGCGGCGCGAAAGGGAAGCGGAGCGCAGACGAGCGCTGGGCGACGCCGCAGGGCCTTTATTTACGGCGCCAGACAGCTGTCAGCCAGCCGCCGACAATCGCTGCACGTATCGCGTATACGACATGTTTCGCAGAATCGTCGCGCGCGCTTTTATTAAACGCGCGCGCACTTTCGCGATCGCGAGCGTTCGGCCAAACCTGTCGTCGCTTTTCCGGCCGAAGCGCGCGGTAATTTCGCGTCGCCTTGCGCCATGCGCTCGTTTGACGCCGCTTTCGGCGTTATTTTTCCTTCGACGACGTGCGCGCCGGATTGTTCACGGATATCGCGGAATTTTGTCTGCGTCGGATGCGGATCCTGCGGCGGCAGCGGGCAGACTTTGGACTAAGCCGCGGCGAGTTCCGCAGGAAGCAAACAGTAAACCGGATTATCACCCCGCATTTATATTAGTTTGACGCTTTGATGTGTTGTTTTGCGTTTCGAGCGCGGCGCTCTTCCGGCGGCGCGACGCGACGCAATCAAAGATGCACATTTCTCTGCGTCTGGCGGGATTTGTTTGCGCCGACGTGCGCCAACAATATCGGCGGCGCTGTTTTTAATCTGCGCGACGCGTCGCGGCGCTATTCGATTGGTCGCAATTCGAAAAAAATTCCAATTTTCGCCCTTTTTATTTGCGCTGCGCTGCCGCGTCAACATCGTTTATCATAATAACTTCGCAATTGTCTTTCTTCGTCGGGCAATAACGGCGCTCGTTTGTGCCGTTGCGACTGTCAGCGCGATGCTCGCGCTCGAATTCGCGCCGTTTGCCGGTCAAATGTTTGCGTTGTAACCAGAGCTGATAAAATCATCATCTTTGTCTCTTTCCGGCGCCGCGACAATCAACCGGCTATCGTGCGCCCGTCCGCCCAGAGCAAACAAGCAAACGCCCAATGAAGTCGACTCGGCACTAATGTACTTTAATGCGCGTTAAATGTACGGCGGGAATTCCGATTTGCAATCGTATGTCAAGCCAAACGGCCGAAACGGCCGAAACGCACGACGCAAATCGAATTTTCGTCCTTTACCCTCGATCCTTGCCGCTGGGCAAAGTTGTGCCATATTTCTAATTATTTTCGTTTCAATTTTAGGCGAGTTGCTTGGCGTCGCTTTCGAATCAATGCGCGTCGAACTCGATGCCCGCACTACCGTAATGCGAGAATTGCCGGATGACGAAATTGCGCAACAATCACTATTACACTTGGTGCATCGACCGTTGCCGCCGCCAGGATGCGATGCTCAAACACGCGTCCGGAAGTAACGCGATGCGACGAAGCAAAATCCCGAATCCATTCGAACGAAGAGTAATCTGACGCGTTGCACGCACATTTCGACAATCAATTAGCCAACTATCGTCCGCAGTTCGCGCCCCGTCCCGCTGGCCGGGCGGCGAAAATGGACGCGCGTCCGTTCTGGAAGTTGCGCGGTCCACGCACAAATCATGGCGCGATGCGTTTACATTGTCGGCGCACCTAGGACGCTCTTATTTCCACCCGCGGCGGCCGCCATGATGAATCGTCGCGTTGCGATTGTGGGCGGACGATAGTGCAACAAATGACCGCGCGCCTAATGCAAATCGTGCGGGCCGATCGCAATTAGGCCGCTTCCTAGGCCGGCGGCGATAATTCACCCGGACGCGAGGGCGAGAAAAATTTACGGCCGCACGGCGTCGCAGCAATGATGCGCGAGGGCGTCGCCTCTCCTCGCTTAGCTCTTAACAAATTCGGCCGGAGCTCCGCAAACAATCCGCGCCGAGCGATAAAACACTCGGCGAAGTTGCAACAAACGGACGCGCGAGCGCCGCCAAGATGACAGGCGGCGCGACGGACATTAATTTCAATTTGCATGCGACGCGGCGGCGGCGGCGGCGAAGGGCGCGACCGCAACGCGAAATTCACACTCGGCGGCGGCGGGGTGTGCTGGAGGATCGTAATGTCTGCTTAAATAGCGTCCACACATTTGCATGGCAGGCGCGAGGAGCGCGACGCCCGCTTCAATCCTGCTCCTTGGCGCATTGCAGTCCGCGATGGCCCTTCGGGCGCGACGTGCGTCCTTCAAACGCGGTTCGACAATATGTAAATGCGCGTATCGTACACGTGTTCAGCGCACGCCGGTGCTAATTTACAACTTTTATCAAGCGCGCCATCGTTGCGCGCGCGCTCGGAATTAATAATGTATTGCGGAAGATATGCTCGCGGCTCGTGCCGCGCACGATTCCACGACTTGCTCCGCGGCGCATGTGGATTTTCGCAGGGAACAATGCAAATTTCGCACCGACGTTAACATTGCTTATTGCGCGCGCGGCTTGCGCTGGAGAATCGATCAGAAGATTTTCAGCGCGCGGCGAAACGCAAGTGGGTGCTATATTTTAAGCCGCGCAACTGTGCGACAGAGTTTCGGGTTGTCAGCGCGGTTGGTGTGCATGTGTGCGGATTTTTTCGAGGACGCCGAGTCCCGCTTCAAATTTACATTCTACATCAGTGCGATAACTCGCGGGCCGGCGGGCGCGTTGCCGGAAAGCGTTCGGTATTAAATTAACTCGCACGAAACGCGTGCCCGACCGCCGCGCGGAACAAAAGGGTCGCCCGCTAACGTACGCGTGCCTTTCTCGCTCTGGCAGTCGTTGCTAATCAAAAGCCCCGAATCGCTTCAAAGCCGGGACGGGGCGCGCGCGCACAAATCAAGTCGCGCCGCGATGACCGGTAGTTAATGGGTCGCCGGCGCGCGAGGCCCTCGCGCCATGTTTCAAAAGAGATTATTGGGTCGCGGACATTCGCGCGCCGATATTTGCATTCCTCGCCTGTATCAACCGCCGCGCGCACGTGTCGTCCGGCTTTCGCGCGTGCCGCCCGGTCGACCGAGGACCGTCGCGTCGGCGGCGGCGCGGTAACGGGCGGTCGCGCAGTTTTGCGGCACGCCGCCGAAATTTATAGCGCTTAATTGTTACCTTCGCTCACCTTCGCTTTCGATGACGCAAAGCGCACCCGCTCACACTCTGGCATTCCGCCGATATGACAGATGGCACTCGGAAACGCCCATTCGCCAGCGCGTTGTACGGCGACGATTGTTCGCCGCGCGAATTCGAAGCGGGCACTTTTACGCCGCAATCGATAAATTCCCATTCGCGCAATTCCATTAGCCGCCTAATTGGGTCGACCGTGAAGGAGGCGGCGTGCGCCGTGCCGTTATGAAACTGATTGTAAAAATCTAAAGCGCCGATTCGGGCGCGAATTAACGCGTCGATTCTGCCAAGTTATTTGCGCGCCGCCCCCGGTCGGCGTTCGTTCGCGCCGAGAGCGCCGAGAGAAACTAAACTGAATATAAATTCGCGATTAGGGAGTATAGCGGATTAAGCTCCTCCGGCTTTGGAAAATTTCTTCGCCGTCCGTCCGACGCGGCGGCCGCGGCGCAACGAAACGAAAAGAAGCGAAAACAATGGCGCGACGACGGCGGCCGACTGTTGGCGGTCGCGGTGCGACGAGGACGGAGGCGCCGCCGACCGAAGGGCGAATGCATCCGGGCGCCGAAAACTGAGAGGCCGACCAAAGACCGGATTTCGGTCCGACGACCCTGAAAAGGAGTGAGAATCGCATGCAAATCGAGCGCAAATAATCGGGGCGTCCACGCGATATAAACATTTTGGCACTAAAACGTAATTATTTGATATAAAATCCTGAAATTGCCTGCTGCTTCTGGCAACATGGGAGAGCACAGTAATGAAAATTTGAAACAGTTTTTTTTTTAAATTATTTATTTACAAAATATTACAAACTTGGCATATGCGTAAAAATCAGTGGTTGCCCGAGGCCGTACGATTTACCACGACAACGGTGATGTGCAATCCGGGAAAGCGGAATCGCATTCTCGACATAAATTGCTGAATGTCTCGCTCCGCGTCCCTTATGATCGGCACATTGCCGTTGGCGGGCTGGGCTTCGATGTTGGCGGGAACGTTGTTCGCGTTCAGGTTAACCCTTTCGAATGGGATGACACGAGCGGCGGGTGGTGGCGAAATGTTTCTAGGTGGAATCATTGGCAATCTCCTAAAAATCAACTTCCTATATGGTATCGTCGGATGGGTGCCAGGCCTATCTGGAGCCGTACCGGAAGTTCCTGGTGCATTGGCAGCAGGAGCGTGTTGATTCGTCGCGCCCGCTTGGACGCGGACGATCTTCATGCCGCTGAGATTGGGCTCGGCCATTCTTACGCCTGGCATCGACGAGCTGATGGGTGTGGCGATGGCGTTCTGCCCGGATAGCGAGCCAGTGTCAATCACATTTCTGATTATAGACAAAGTCTCGTCGACTTCGTGCACACGCGCGACTGTGGTTGCGGTCGTCATAAAAACGCTCTTCTGGTTGACAACGGTCTTCACAAACGAGCCAGATGTGTTGGGCCCGTGTTGGATCTCGGCCGGTGGTCCTTGATACATCATCGGCGGTGGCCCAACGGATTCGCTCTTGATAAATGCGTTGGGCATCTTGTTGAATTGCTCAGCGCCTTGCAGGGCATTGGAACAGCTGGTCACCGCTGACGTTGGAAAATCAAAGAAGGGTTCCGTTTTTATTGGCACTAACATGGGCATCGGAATGGACATCGACATAGGCGTCGGCATAGCCATTGGCATTGGCATATTGAGAAAATCAGATTCCATGTTCGATGGTGCTCCGGAAAATTCGGGCATTGCCCCCATCAGCATTGGCATCATTGGGTCTGCGCTTGGGCGTACGATGGTTGCTGGGATGCGCCGTGTCTGCGGGGCAGGCAAAGCCGCCGTCTTGTTAGATTGAAGCCATCGCGCCGAAGTAACTGGGACATTTGGCAAACCATGCTTGGGTTTAGTTGGCTTGAAAAAGCCCTCCGGATATTTTGAGCCAGCTGCGGTGGGCGTCAAGCAGCACACGCCCGGTTTGGCTGCTTCCATCGCTGGATCGGGTTCGTAGAATAGCTCGGTGTTGTTCGGACGCGCGATATTGTTGACTGTGGCAGGTACCTTGAAATACGCCGGCGGTTCTCTCATTGGTTGTGCCAGTGGAGGCCGCACGCTGGGCCGTAGGATCGTGGCCGGGGCGTTGGGCGTCCTCTTGGTGGGCTGACGCGATTTCGCTTTCCTGGCCGCAGCAGTGTTTTCAATCTTGATCCGTTTATTGCTGCACTCGAACATTTGTAGTATCTCTAAAGACGTCGATTCGTCAACGTCGATAGTTTTATTGGTGACGTGGCGCTTCTGCTTACGTTTCGTTCCCGAAGGGGATACCTTTGCGAAGGGATGGTTTATATTCGGTTGGTCCATTTTCACAACTCATCAGTGGACACGTCTTATCGCCTCTGATGTCGATTGCGAAAAGAACCAAGACGCCCGGCGATGGGCGTCATGAAGCGCTACTCGACAGGCATTTGTTTCAAAGAATCATCTGGTCCAATAAGAACGCTCTTATCAGCGGAAACCCTCGAAACAAATGCATGGATGCCACGATTCTGCATTGCCGTTTGAAGACGAAACTGAGTTACGACGAACTTCAGCCGTGGATTTCGTATCATATCATGCTATGCCATCAAGAACGACTGTATTTTATATAAGGTTGCAACAGGAGATATTTTTTCAACGAAAAATCTTATCGAAGCAAGCGGCAACGCAGCGGTGCAACAGATAGCAGCAGCGAACGTTTTCCTTTCTTTGGTTGCGCGAAGTCGGCGGCGTTTTTGGGGGGAGCACGGCACACTCGACGCGTGCCGTAGTATTCTGCGCGCGCGACGGAGACAGCGTGCATCGGTATGCAAGGGGTCCCACGACCCTACCTACAATGGCTCGGCACGACTTTCGTTTCTATTTTATCAGCGACCAGCGGAACATTCAATATTCCTGCAAATAATTTACACCTAACATCAAAATCCAATACTGGTTACTATTTGACGCGTAGGAAAGGAATTAACGCGTTGGCATAAAATTGCGCGCTGCTTATTGTGCTGACTGCCGGCGTCGAAGCAAAATGCGCCTCGCACGCCACGCAAATGCAAACAGAACATCGGTCCGCACTTCCCAGCCCGCCGCCGCGTCCGCGAATTATGGAATGTTATAGTTTATTTCAGGCCGGCGGCCGCATTGTTTGCGCGGCGAATACGGTTGTTTGCTGCGCGAACTTTGGAATTGTGGTCGGCTTGACAGTAAGTTTCGAGCGAGTCAAAAATTGCTCAAACATCGTCGTTTATTGCGCCGAACTCTTGCGCGGCGAAATCGATATCGATGTGTAATTTGTATTTGTCGCATTGTTACAACAAACCGAATCTGTTCGGGCGGACCGATTGGAATTGAATATGCAAATCGGTCCGACGGTGCTTTTCTGCCTTGCCGACGTGTCCCTACGTGGTTTTGGCGGTCGTCGAGAGGACCGAGAGATATAAATGATCGTGTCAAAGGAACGTCTAACATGCTCGCGTCATCTGAGGCTCTAACAGGCATTCAGCGCTTTTCGAATCCTTTCGCCGCCTCGCTTCACGTCCATCCCGTTTTCCGCCGTTGCTCTCGTCAGTGCTTGGAGCTATCTTACCAACCGCTTCATATACATATCAACCTTGTTGCATGCGAGCGCGCGCCCTCGACGAGTAATACCTAATGTTTCAATTTCGAGCGCGCGCATCGCGGATTACTAATCGCGTTGCGCTCGCAGCCGGCAATGCGGAATCTTGTCGTGCGGCGGCGGCGGCGCTTCGATACGTTTGCGCCGCGGTTTCCGGTTCATTTTGCGCGATTTTCGCCTCGCATGTCGGCAAATCAAACACGCCGTAGAAGACGTACCGCCGCATGCGTGCCGCGAAACAGGATGAAGCGTCGAATGGGGCGCGCGCGAACTCCTCGCCGGGGGGTGGCAGTGTTTAACGTTCTAATTAATGCGAAAGTTTCGCAGGCGGGCGCTCAATTAATCGACGTGCATGCAAATCGGCGCAGCGTAAACACACGCGTCGTGCTAATGACGATCTCGACGCTCGCACTTTCGCCGGCGTAATTAGCAGCCGCCGCACGGCGGGCGGGAAGGTGGCGGCGGCCGCGTCACGTTCTCGTCGCCGGCGCTGCGCGTCGGTCGGGATTTTTCCGCGACGGCGGGTGTGTTTATTGCGGCCGCCGCGCCGGCTATAAACGACAAATGGTCGCCGGGCGTTGCTGAATTAAAGCGACGCAACAAAGCGCGCGCCCGCAAATTGAAATAATAAACGCGCGGCGCATCGCCGACGACCGCGTGCCGTGCGTGCCGCGCTCGACGACGGATTGCGCCGCATTTCTTCGAGTAAACCACATCGATTGAGGTCGCTCGGCGCGGCGGCTTCCGCCTCATGCGCCGGCATTCCTGCTCCTTTCACATCGACGCATTGTTGCGTTGACACATTGCGAACATTTCGTGCGATTGGAAATGTTTTTGTTGCTCGCTCGCTAATGCGCGCCCCGCCGGAACGTAACTTTTATGGCCACGTTTATGTTATATGCCTCGCGTTGGTAATGAGAATTGGAATGTCAAATCAGAATTGTTTTTATCGATAATATCTATTTTTCAATCAACCGCCTAGTTATTGAACGGCGCGCGTTGCTTACTTTCACTCGCATTCGGTGAAATGGGGCGGTAAATATCGATGACAACAAGACGAAAATATTTTCCCCGCATTAGTCGGCCATTACTCTTCGAATCAATAGCAACGTCAATTGCTTTTTATTGCCGCCAGAGACAAACGCGAAGCTTGCTTCCATTTGTGTACCGTTTTTTTTAAGAAAGTTCGCCAGGCCTTCCTGCATTTTATATCGTTATCATGTGCCCGTTTCGACGACTTCGTTCGACGACATTCCAGGCCGAAATGATTTACCATTCTCCGAACGGCGCAAGATGTTCGGAGCTTCGGCGGGAACGGTACCGCTTGTTCAGGTGCTTCTGGACGTGACACTTAATGAACTGATTTGGTCCGTCTATTATCCTGTTCGCCGCATCCGGAAATGATGCGCGCTCGCTCGCCGACACTGGCTTAATTGATACGGGGAGCACGCGAGTGCGTTCGACTGTCACGATTGTCGCGAGCGATCGGCACGGCAAATTCGTGCGTTGCCAGCGTGCGCGAAACAAGTCGAGCGAAACTTTTCGGCAACTTGCGAAAGCGGCTGGCGGGCGAGGGGTGCGACGTGGTAATGCAGTCGCATTAGGTGCCGGTTTGATCGACGAGGCGCCGAGGCGCTTTGCGAAGTGCCGGCGAGTGCATAAAGTCGTCTTTGTAGCGGGCCGACGCCTCCGCGAAGCCTTTTGTTATTGGGCAACTTCGTGCGGTTGACGTTATCACCGTGCGCCTGTTTGACGGCGGCCCGAAACTCGCGACGCGTTTGTTTAACCCAACCGACGGGCGCACGGAGACGATGATACCCGGCGCCGCCGCCGCCGCCGGTCCGCGCGTGCTTGTGTGCGCGCGACTTTAATTTACTTATTGTTAGTTTCGCCCGCTAAAGTTTAATTCCCAATAGGAGCGCCACGGCGAAAACCGGCGCGAAGTTGGCGTTCCTGCCGCTGACGCTGGCGTCTTCATCGGCGGCGTTGCGCGAGAAGCGGCGCGAAAAATTAATTGCGCCTTAAAACCGGCAACATTCGCAGCCTTCGAATAACGCGCGGCGCCGCGTTGCGCAACTGGTGCCGACGCGTGACGAAATTACAGGTGAGCGCCTTGTGCGCTCGCGATATTAATGCCGGCGTTTCGTTGCAGACGCTTGTGGACTCAAGGACGTGCGCGTCATTATACCGCCGGCGGTGGTGCTGGGCGACCGCGCGGTCCTGTGCTGCCACTACGACCTGGAGACGGATCAGTTGTACTCGGTGAAATGGTACAAGGGTCAGCGCGAGTTCTACAGGTACACGCTGCGCGACGACCCGCCCATCAAGCAGTTCCCCATCGACGGGCTGCGCGTGGCGCTGCAGTCTTCGAACGCCACGCACCTCACGCTCGTCAACGTCACGATGGACAACAGCGGCGTCTACAACTGCGAGATATCCGCGGACGCGCCCTCGTTCTTCACCGGCGTCCAAAACGGCACGCTGCAGGTACTCTCGGCGCCGCGCACGCGTCCACGTGATTGCCCCGTCGCGCTTGTTTCCAGGTGGTGGAGGTGCCGACGCACGATCCTAACATAACGGGCCTGAAGCATCGGTACAAGGTCGGCGACATCCTGAGAGCGTACTGCACATCGCGCGACTCATCGCCGGCGGCGAACCTCACCTGGATGGTGAACGACGAGCCCGCGCAGGCGACCCACACGCGCCACAATCACACCAGGCGCATCGGCTCCGGCAATCTGTACACGTGAGTGCCCACCTCTTCCATCGCCGCTGCTCGTTTTGCATTTCCACCGTGCTGGGTTCGATCGCACTGATTTCCCGCTGCACTTCGAAACTTCGATGCACCGCGGTTTGACTTTTGTAGCCGTCGAAACGAAATTATTTTTTGCTTCGCTCTGTGCTCGCGACGACCGGGACCAACATCGGTACCTAACTAGCGGGTGCTTCGTCGAACAACGCAAACTCAATTAACGCATGCAGCGAGTGCGCGCATATTGAACGAAGATGTGTTCGGCCGAACGTGGGCGGCCCGCCCCCCGCCCGGACCGTTGTGTGTAACTAGCGAATTACGAAATGCGAATGGTACAAAAAGTATTCAAACAAAGGTCGTCGATTGCTTAATTTCCAGCCGAGATCCTGCGGCGAGCCGTCGGCGGATGAAGAACGAAGCACGAAAAGACGCACATTGCCCGATGATTAGCCCATTCACATTATTTGCCGCCGCCAGCAGCCGTAGATTGGTTCAATTCATGCATGCATTTTAATTATCTCGGTCATTCGTAGGCGAGGCCATTGAAATGTCTTTTAATCTCAGTGAATTGCGCACGTAGGTAAGTGGGAAAATGTCAGCGGCCTTCTCGGCATCGCAAATCACATCGAGAGATAACTATTTGGAGATGTTGGCAACGGCCACTTTTGTTTGATACACATTTACTGTTTGTACCATTCGCCGAAGACGAGACACATCAAATGAACGAGCAGCGCTGCCGCTTGCGAATAATTGATTGCTAATCGTTGCTGATTGCACCTCTCTGAATGGTTATCTTCTATTCGCAAACGCGAACATTGAAATAACGATCTGTCGGCGCGTTTGGCGAAATAAACACATTGTGCTCACCTGGGGGGGAGAATTTTATTTTATTTCGCCGGAAATGACGCACGCGCCGTATCGGCGGGCAACGGTCGGGCGCGCTAATAATACGGCGAATTATTAATCGGCGCCGCGCCGCCCTTCGTTCGCGACCGGCTATTGTTCGAGTTTTTACAAAGTTTTTAATGCCGCCGCGCACCTCTCGCGGCGTGCATCATTTGTTAAAAAGTTTTACGGCCAGCTGCTTCAACTATTCGTTCAAGTGCGCGCCGGACGCGTTGATGAATTCGCCCGACGCACGCGGGAGCGAAGTTCTGCGTTTCGGGCGCCGATAAATGCGAAAAACACGGCAGCGCGCATTCGCTACATTGCGAAAAGTCCGACGGGCTCGCTATAAACGCGCGAAATTTTGCCCGGCGTAGGTTGAATTGCGGCAGTGAATCATATCAGCTTTAACTCGCAAACTTTAAACTTTAAATCCGGCGTTAATTGAGCATCGTTGTTTAAATTCCCATTAAAGTTTTGCATAATTTAATGTTTTAATAAACTTCCGCCCTGGGGCGCGCCGCGCAGCCGTAAGGATGAGCGCACTTCTTGATCGCGAGCGCCGCCATCGATTGGCATCGCGCGCGAACTTAATGTGGGCGCGGCGGGGGGATAATTAACGCCCGAAGATTTCGTCCGCGCCTGCGGCGTAATCGAAGGCGGATTGAGCGATTCCGAGTGCTGCGCGACTCGCGACATTCGATGACAATCGAAACTTATCAGCAATCTAACCAGTTTATCCCTTGATATTGTTAGCCGTTCGTCGGGGCCGCCTTGTTGGTTTTGCGCTGCGCCGGCGAGACGGAAATCACGAGCGTCGGATGGTCGTGATTCGGCAGATGCAACCCAACAAGCCCGCGGATCGATGCGTTCGCGAGCGTCGCCTGCGGCAGGGACGCGCATAACCTTCATATTTGCACTACATAAAACGCCTGATAAGTTTCGCGTAACGCGTGCGGCGCATGCGGAAAAGTTTCGGATGCTCAATTTTTCGGTACGCGACGCGCTTCCGCTCGTCCTCGTGTCGCTGCCGTTGCGCGCAGTCGTCTGTAATCGGCTTAAGGACGGACGACCGTGCGCTCGCAACCGACCAAGTTTTAATTGCGGAAAAAGACGAGCGACGGCCACATTAGCAAACAATGTTCGGAATTTGTTAAATTTATTATGCGGACCGCTAGGCTAATTGAAATTTATCCCGTTCGTTGTTCCACGAGCGGCGGCTGGTCGTCGACCGTTCGCCTCGCGAAGAAACGCTTCTTTTGCGCGTGCATGCCGGCGGCGCGAATGTTAGTAACGCGCAACTGCTCTGTTTCAGCGCGCACTCCAAACTGCAGTTGCACATAACCAAGGATCACTTCGCCCACGGCAAGCTGAAGATCCGATGCATCGCGTCCATGCTGAACGTGTACCATCAGAGCTGCGAGAAGAGCGTCGAGCAGGATGCGCCTCGGCTCAAGCCCACGCAGCGGGTCAGCAGTCCGGCGCCCTCTCCCGACTGGGACTTCACCCTGCCCGAGCGGATACCGCAGAGCACACGTGAGCGTCCAGAGGAATAACTCGGCATGTCCCGCACGTATCGCATGTTCCGCGTGCTTAAATCTGTTGGTAAATTGAGAAATCTGTTTGGCTTTGCACGACACGAATGTGCGCGTCAAATGTAATTTTTTCGCTTCGTCCTCGGGCGGCATTCTTTCGTTTTCTCTCTCACGGGCGTTCTCTCAAACCCGTTCCTCGTGTCATTTCCGACGCGATGGATTCAAATGAACTCATAGAATCTTTATTCGCGCACGCGAATGGAAGGAGGTGTGATTATCTGATTAACTTGGTCTTTAGCCTCGCGTAAATAACAATAAACGTTGATTAGGCGAGTTCGTGATCGATGACTCGTCGCCAAAGCGAGCGAACGCTAGTGCGCCTCGCCCTCGAACAATAAAACAATTGATTTTCACAGACTGCTCGACGCTAGATGATAAAGCTTAACGAAAAACAGTCACGTGGACGAACCCGTTTACCGCTCACGTTTTTACGACACCATCGCGAAGAAGCGTAGAAACTGGAATAAGAATAAGAACTGCACTGGCATTGCATTTATTCAACTCCGCGCCCTTTTACTGCCCGCCTGCGCTTCCGTCCGCACACCGTCTGTTGCGCGCGCCGCAAAATCCCGCAAGAAAAGTTGCGATACAATTAGAAAGCATTTCAATAACCGGACATGCCGCACACGCGCGCGCGACGGAAAAAGTTGCGCGCAACTCGCCGGCCTGTTTTTCCCCGTCGTCGGGCAGCACTTTCCTCGACGCCGTGTAAACAAACTCGTTCGGAATGACTTGATTGACGTTCGTGACGGCGATAATTATTTCGGCGACGTACTGTAGGTCTTTCGGTGTGTGCGGAATTTCTATTCTTGTTTTCGCGCGCGGCGCGAACGCACGAAACTCGTCGCCAGCCGTGCATTCTGCCCACTCACCACGTCGTTGCTGTAAGTGCGCGCGTTCCAGGCGAATATGGACGAATGGCGCGTCGTCGGTGATTTGTTAAAATAGAAAAATCGCTGTGCATTCCGGTCGCGCGCGAAGAAAGAAAACCGGTCTGCGCAAATCACGCACGACCTCATAATTAATACCGCCGGCTTCTGGTTATTATCTGTACTGACATTTATGGATCAGAACACGGCTCGACACGGTTTCGGACAAACTGCCTCGCGGTGCCAAGGATCCGTCGGCGCATTTTATTACCTCGTCGCCATGAGGATTTTTTACTAATTGTTTTTTTTGCGAGGGTCTGATTACTAATAACCAGCCAGTATAATTTGAGGTAAGCTATACCCCAGCTGCAATTAAGGGAATGTGGGACAGGCGCTTTCATAGTCTACGTCGTGTCCGTCTTCGTCGTCGTCACTTTCGCCGCCACGTTTCGAACGCCGTCGCACGTCACGGTTGTCGCGCGCGATCGTCGTCGCCGTCTCTTCTCAAACAGCACATTAGACGGTTGGCTAGCGTCGAAACGCGCGTTTAAAATTGCGCCCAGTTGCGCCGCCTCCCTTCGACATTTTAGGTGTGCCAATTGGAGTTTGGTCGTAACACGCAATTTGCGCGTTCGAGCGCGTTGTTCGCTCGCTCGCACGCGCGACGCATGTTTGCTTTTTTATTTTTCTATTGCACGCACGTAACTCTCTTTGTAATCTGCTTTATTGGAAAAAGCAGATTGTATGTACAACATCAATAACGCCATTAAAAATCCGCGACCGAACATCGCTTGCGCACGTTGCATCCGCCACATCCGCTTTCGCATGCGTCGTTAGAGCCCCCCGCACGCGTTCGTGCGCAAAGCCAATCATAACGCGTCCAGCGCGCCCAAAACAGAGAGAAAAAAAAACCGCCCAATTTGTTGCAGTGATTTTTTCGGCGACGACCTCGGACGCTCTCCACACGACGCGCCCCTCGCATTTCCTCCTGCTGCTCCTTCTGCCGCTGCTGCAAATAATCAACTCGACGCACCCGGAGCTGGGGATGATCGGCCGGCTCGGCCTGCGAGCACGTCGGTGAAATGTGGCCGCATTGCAAATTACTAGATAAACGATATGCTACGATTCGCATTCGCATGACCGTGGGGACACTTCCATTGATTTTTGTGATAACATATTTAAGGGGGATGATTTTGTAAACCTGACACTTGCAGATCTGTAAGCGGTCTCGCGGTCTCGACGAGCATTCCAAACATTATAACAAATTGTAACACAAGTAACACGGGCGACAAGAAATATTTCGCATTCTGCGTGTCGTTGCTTTCATTCAGCCCGGCAGCGAGTTTAATTGAGCGCATTTAAACGCCACGCGGACTGAACTAAGCTGCTGATAAAAGATATTTACATGTTCTCTTGAAAACAATCCTACGAATACGCATTAAGTCTATTTTAACTACCTGTTATTGATGGAAATGGAGAAACGAATGAAATGTAAGATATATATAAAATTGACTACTATGACGATGTATAGAAACAACTGAAAACACACACAAAAAAAACATTAACTATATTATATGATACTAACAAATGTGGATAACTATTAAAATTATTTTCTAAATGTACATAATGTGCGCCTCTTGCGCTCTGATGTTGTTGGAGTTGTTCCTGGACGACAAGCCGCTCGATGCCTCCTCCTATTACAGAAGTATTCGCATGATATTGTTATAAAATCTTACGATGCCGCTAACTTTTGTCGTAACGCAATTCTTTCGACCGTCTAGAATTGTCAACACTTCGTCCTAGTTTCGGCCGCCGGCCCGAGTGCACGTTTTGCATTTCATTGGCGCAATCGCATTATTCTCTCGGCGTTACGCGAGTGCTCGCGTTTTTTCCCCGTCGCGTTGTTGCAATCGTTAGTTGGACGTGCATTTTTTTTTTGCCGGTCGCGCGGCAATCGCTTGGCCGCGCTCCAACTTTGCGCCGAACT
The DNA here is from genome assembly GCA_027574965.2 of Ecitophya simulans. Taxonomy (NCBI): domain Eukaryota; kingdom Metazoa; phylum Arthropoda; class Insecta; order Coleoptera; family Staphylinidae; genus Ecitophya; species Ecitophya simulans. The sequence goes on along the minus strand of JAODGE020030411.1, from coordinate 29,491 downwards.
TTGTTACTTTCGGACTCCCGACGCGAAATAATGGAGCACTTTTCACTTAAGTTCGCCGCGGCCGCGTCGCCTCGCATAGCGGCCAGGATGCGGACGCAGCGACGACAGAGGCGCCGCGCAACCGGAAGCCGGCGGAGGAAGCCCGTCGACGGACCGGAAAGGAAAAGCCAAGTTAGCATTGATCGCGGGCTTTTTCGGCCAGCGTCCGGCATTAGCATTCAATATATCTTCGCGAGAACAAGAAACCTATTTCTCTTTCGTTTTCGCTCTAGCGTTACTTTCTGTCGGTGCGAGTACGTCATAGAAAAATTATGGTTTTTGGTGCGCTTTAACCGCTTCCAGAGCGTCGTAAACGCCGATTGCGATTGCGAGACGGACACTTCAAGCGCCATTAATATTTATCCACGGTTCCGGCGCCCCGTACGCTGACCACGGCGGCGGCGAGCTCCGATTCCGCCTCCTGCGTCCTGAATCCGCCGAACGTGTACATAATGCCCGTCCCTAATTGTTATGGACGCTCGGCCCGTCGCAATTCGCGCAATTATCAATTGTCTCGTATTACATGGAATGTTTTAATTAATCTGCATCCTCGGCACAACATTCACTACGGCGAGGATCCGTCCGGGCGTCGCATCGAGCGCTTTCCACTCGCTCGCGTGCGGCATTCGCATTGTGCTGCCGCGCGGCGGATCGTTTACGAGCGGAAACATCCCGCCGCCCATTCGACGCGACGTGACCGGCCCCCGCGCACCTGCGGAGTGCAGAGGTCACGCCGCTCGTCCCTCGGCCGAAGGTGCGAAGTCCGCCGCGCGGCGGGCCGCATCGATTAAGGAACGGTCGGAAGCGCCGCTATGTGAGGCGACTACGTATGCGTTGCCGCCTTCGCCGAAAGATATCGCGTGCCGGGGCGGCGAGGTAACGAGTGTGCAACGTTCCGGCGCGATGATACCTATTTAGCGAGTGCCCGAAGGGACGGGCACCGGATGTAGCGCGAAAGAATATTCGGAATCAGTGCCGGATCTCAGGGCCGTCGCGCCGACCGCACATCGGAGACGTCCGAAATGGACGTTTTAAATGCGAATTGTAAATTGCCGCGCGCACTTTCGTTTCGCTCCTTTTGCGCTCGCCGGAAAAGTGCAAGAGTTCAGCATTTACGATTGGAACGTCCGGAGCCGAGATCCACCACTGAGGTGCTGACTATCAGTGGAAACTACATAATATAAAATTCGGCGCTGTTCAGCGTTTTCAGAGTGTGACACGTCCACTTTCCACGCGCCAATTGAATTCCTTATTCACCATTTCGATTTTCGCCTGCTCGTCAAAACGCGCCGGGGCGAAACGCACGCGAACGTAAAAATAAATATATTACTGCGTTCATTGAATTACAAAAGCGCTCGTGCACGGTCTGTGCATCTCATAACATGCGTGTTTGACAATAAATTTATTCCGTACTGCTAAGATTCTCGCTCAAGGCTGGCGCTTGTCGATTTGTAGGCACGAGTGTAGCGAAAGCTGAATCGGCGACGAAGACTTGGCCGTGAGTATGAAGGGGCCTTCCTGGCCAGGCAGGTACGTCGTAGGCGTTATGGTCAAACATCCGGCCGGTATGCCGTCCAACGCGAGGACGACGAACCCCGACCGGTAGGCGCCGGAAGAAGTCGTCCGAAACGGCGCCGTCACGTTATCGTCCTCCAAACTTGTGATCGCGATATCGAAGCCCACCTGATACTGTTTGGGCCCTTTCAACTCCACCAAGATGTTGCTCTCTGGCCCGCTTATCTCTAACTTGGCGCGCGGGTTGTGCCGGTACGTGGCTGGATGGTTACCGCACCCGCCCGCAGTGGCGCCTCGCCATTCGCCGGAAATCTGCATACGTAAATCGTAAATATCTAATCAAATAATGCGCATCCCCCTACCTCTTTCTTGTATCGATAAGGGTCTTCGATTTTCTTCAAACCGAAGGGGCAAGTCGCGTACGCGCGCAACGAGTAATAAATTGTTGCGGTTTTCTCATATTGCGAGATGACTAGAGTAAACTTCCTGCTCGTGTTTGGGGTCAGGATGAGCTTGCACAAGTAATGGGGGCTGTTGATCCTCACGCCGTCTATATAAGGAGGCGGATCGGCTAAAATGAACAAACAGAAGAAAAATAAGAAACAACTAACTTTTATAAGCAATTTCGTGCATTACTTCACACACCTGGATAATACACTCGTTTCCCATTATTTTTATACACCAGAACAGTGATGTACTCCCGATTTTCCTTGAAATCCTCAATGTCCATTATGTGTCTGGTGAGAAGAATCCAAACGGCTCCTGATGCTTCATTGCCAATGTCCAATTCGAATTGGGGATTAGCTCCAATAGTGTAAACATCTCTTGTGGGACCTAATCCGGCCTTCCATTCGCTGCAACGAAGACGGTCGTGAATGAAGGCCCTAATACTAATTGATAATTAACAAACTGATAAAATAACTCACGCATGAAGACAATACGTGTATTTGAACAACTCTGGATTCCAATTCAAGTAAAAAACATCATAAAACGCGCAGATACTGTCGTAGTCTATCCAGAAAACACCATTATCGAATTGCGCAGCGCTGTGCGGGTCGTAATTAAGCTCCGCCTGTAACTGCGGCGTCCAGTGTCTCAAGTCCAACTCGGAGTAGTTTCCTCGCCAGCGCAGATGCGACCACGGATTTTTTAGCTGCAGTAGTCGCACGCCGTTCACGGTGCGCACGTTTAAAACAGCGTAGGCATGCGTTGCAACTAATCCCGTCCGCTCGGCCTCCGAATCGGACATTTCGCCAGTCGCCACGGTTACCAGAACGTCTCCCTTGGCCATCCGCGTCTCCAGAATATTGAACAAACTGTCCTTATTGAAATCCGCATCCTTTGGGCGAATCGCCACGCGTTCCGGTATCCAGCCAGTAAGGGCGTGCAAGTCAATATTCTGTAACACACAAAAGGAAAGTTTCAATTCGAGGTTGCTTGCAACAAACGAATATTCCAAAGCTGATTTACTTACGCTGTTACTGCCAGGAAAGTCGTAGCCGCCCATGACCTTCATGTACGCTTTCTCGAGCAAAGAAATCCAAAATTCGCTTTTGTTCGCGGAGTACGAGCAAAGTAAATGTCCGTGTCGATTGATTGGAAGGTAGTCGTCGATGATGACCTTTCTCGTGACGCCGTTCAAATGTAGCTTGATCATGTATTTTCCGAATGGGTTAAGGAGTGGCTTCTTGTCCGCATTTCTTGGATATATTATTGCGGTGATCAACTTCCGACCGAATTTCTTTTCGTACAGCGCGCTGACCGCCAACGACGCAACGAACGAGCAGTCCGATATCACGGTCTGCTTGATGCTGTAGAAATCCGGATTGTTACCCAGAAGTATCGTGGGCTCGGGGCAGATATCTTGCGGACGCACCCAGGAATGAAAATCGCGTCTTTGTTTCGGCGACAGCGATAAATATCCATCCTTATCAGTAAAAGGTATTGCGTACTGAAACCTTTCCTTTAAATCAATAGCCATAAAAGGCACATAGTCAATATGATTAATTTTAGAGGTATGAAACAGAACGCGTTTCTCCTCCTCCGTGTATCCATCCGAATTGCCCACGACCTGCAAATGCGCACTCGAACCCCTGTGCAGTTTTGGCAGGGCTTGTCCACCGGTAGTCACAGAGTATGCATGACTCTTCTTTGTTGGCGAAGAGTCCGCCGACGACGACGGCGAATAAGTAATACCTTTCAATTCTTCTGCCCTTTCTAATGCTCTGATAGTCAGTTCTTTCGTTTCTCCTTGCATTAACTCTGAATGCTTGGTCACAAACTCAATGGTCTTTGTATACAGATCGATTGCAATGTCTCTCAGTCCAGCGGCGTCAGCGTCGAGGGCCTGTTGCATTAAAAAACGAAACTGCAATAGCGTTTGACGACCTTTATCTTGCTCGGTGTAAATATGAACAGCTTCATGTTGTTCGAGTAAAACGTTTCCACGGTTCTTGTACTCTTCGGCTTTGGCTTTTAGTCCTTCTACTTGAGCCTCATCGCTCACAGCTGCAGCTTGGGATAGGAGTCTGGAGGCCACTCTATAAAAGTATGCAGCCGCTTCTTGCTGTCCATCGGCGTCGAATTGCACAGCACGTTTTGCTGCTTCAATTGCATCTTCGACAAACTGTGCTGGTGAACTCATGGCTGCTGTGAGGTCATGCACTAATAATAAATGTCTTGCCGTGTGACATGCTTTAAAACTTATCTGTAGTCGATCGAATTTCTACACACTGCTCGCGTTTCGTGTCTTAAACGTAATTACGTGTGCACTGCTTAAATCACATTTCCTGGTACAGGCAAAGTCGATGTGTTTTGACGGTTTGGATCGGGATCACTAGGACGGCCGTGACGTACTACCTCCGCTAACTACAAATGCGTTGAACAGCTGTTTGTCGAAGTGGTTAATTGTAAGTGCACAAGGGCGAGACTTACAAGAAGGTCAGTAGCGCCAACAATTCCAATCATTCTTACAGCATCATCAAATAAATACCGTTGCCCAAGCTTCACAATGAAATCAATGCATAGCTGAAACGTAAACGCACGCAGGAAATGAATGAATTCATCACATTAAATGAATCTAAAAGCAAAATGTACTGATCAGGATCAACTGCAGTTGTAACTTGATAATCCAATTTGTCATCAAGAGTAGATCGTGATGTTATGTTCACTCACACCGTTGAATATTTCATTTTGTTTCTCACATCAGTAATCTCAAACATGTTCATGTTTACTATATTACGCCATTTTTAGTATAAGCATGATCTGAACTGAATTTGAGACATTGAGCAATTTTTACTCTTTTCGAAAACATCTGAAAAATTTGTAATTTGTAAAACTTCATAAACAATAATGTTACGGTAGTTTCACGTGTTTTATTAATGTTCAATAAATTATTGCATATAAATGAAATTTGTTTTATTTTGTAACCTAATTGTTTGTTTTCGGGTTTGTTATTCAAATAATTCCGAATATAAAGTTGGTATATGTAGGAACATAAATATCAGTTGCCATACCGCCGCGTGGTTTGAATTCCACTTCCGATGGGTATTTCACAAAAATAATAATTCCAATCAAACTTCCGTGGATAAATCTGGTAGAGAAGGCAAGTGCAATGTTGCTGTTTTTACATAATATCTCAGAAAAGATTAACACGACACTCACAACTTATTACTCAACATGTTTGAGTAATAAATTGTTAGCGTTGTTGCCGAGAAAAATCACTCATTAATTCTTACTTCATTAAAACGCTCATTATTTATTAATGAACAGAAAACGTGTTAGAGTCAATTTTACAAGGTAAGTTTTAGAAAACTTTTGGTTAAAATTCAAGAATAAAACGTGCTGAAAATGAAAAACACACTATTTTTCTGTGAAATGAATTAAAAATTGCCAAATTACCCACTTTCTAGGGTTAATATTTTAATATTGTCTAGGGTTAATATTTTCCGTGATATGATTCAACAATATTAACATTGCATTTGATTTTTGGCAAATGTGCAAAAATTTACCTCTTTATATTTTTGCCAAAAATGGAAATTATAAAAATCAAATTAAACTATCTTCATCAACGCAGAATTAAATCTAGATTCGAATGGCACTAACCAATTTAGTCTACGGTTAATATTTTCCGAGAAATTATTCAACAATATTAACATTGCAATTAATTTTCTGCAAATGTGCAAAAGGCTGACATAAATGGGAAAAAATAAAATTCAAATTCAACTAGCTTAATCGATGCAGAAGTGAATGAGAATTCGAAGGGAACTTACTAACTTCTTGTAGGGTGAATACCGAGAAAATCGCTTCGACATTTTTTTAACAATTTTTCATGGCATTCGATTTTCGACCTAGGTGTAAAGCGATACATACATACCTCTGCATTTTTGCCAAAGGTTGCAAATGTTAAAAATCGGCGAGGAATTGAAAATAGTTTCCGAATAGCGCTAACCTATTTTCTCCAGCGTTAATAGTTATTGAGACAAACGTTGGACGTGACATTCGAACTGTAGCAGTAGAAACATGTATTTATGTTGCCACCTTTACCAGTTTTTAGAAATATATTCGAAATTAGTTAAATTACAACACGTATTATTGGCATTGTAATTTAACTAATTCTAAATAGATATTTTTAACAAAGCTGAAAGCAAACATTTAGGTCACAATATAAAACATATTTCATTTAATGTTCAATAACTTATTGCACATTAACAACACGTGAAACTACCGCAACATGATTGCTTATGTAGTGTAAACCAATTACATAAAAATTGCAAGTGAAGACAAAATAGGCGACAATTACCGAGATGCGAATAAAACGAGTGGCGTGCGTGCACAATATGTATGAACTATATTAAAATTACTCACACCTATCTTTGATAAGGCATGCGGCATGGCCTTCTATTCACCTCACGATTTTTAGACATATTTGTGGTTCCTCAGAATAAATAGTGCGCTATGAAAATTTAATAATGCGTCATTGGGCACATTTGATTCTAACCTATTACGCATTGTCAAGTAGCGATACGTGACTGATTTTTATAAAGATGGATCTCCGAAAGACTGTATACCAACGTACCAATCGCAATTATAATTTTCGCCCACTCATCAGAATTAACTACAACCCTTCCTCGCGTCAAGTGGCCATACCGTCAGCATGGAAATCTATCAGCCTGTGTGCGACTCCGTCTCCCAAGAAGCGGCAAAGGTCAGTCAGTTCGGCGCCAATTTCTCGACAATCTACGAAGATCAAGAAGACCAAGGCTGAGATAAAACATTCGACGCGTCGAATGTTGGGCTCCATCCGTTTTGACGAATTGCCCTTCGTTACGCAAAAGAAAATGCGACTGTCTACGACATCGCCAGTGCAGCAGAAGAAACGGACCCAAAAAAAACGCGCTAGTGCCGGCAAGTCCGTCTCGCGTGCTTTGAAGACCTTTGCGGCAAAAGCTGACTTGAAGAAGAAGAAGCGTGTATCGTCTAGCGAGAAAGCTGATACTCCTGCGCGCCGCAAGCCGGGGAGACCAAGGAAGCGCGATACTAAGAATACCAAGACGGCAAGGATTGACAAGGGCCGCATTCGAAAATTGGCGAAGGCCAAAACGCCGGCCAAGAAACGGGAATCCCATCGCTCGACCAAAGGATCAAACGCTTCAAAATCTAAACTCTAATTTCACACATCTGTGGAAAACATTAGAATAAACATTTCGAAATAATGTATTTGGATATCTAATAAAAAAAATTCACGTTGAAATCTCGGTGGTATTATATTTTTTGCGGACAACGTGGTAGGTGGATTAAGTGCATGGCTCCATTGTGGTTTTATAAAGCAATAAACGCACAAAGGCGATCAAATTTCTTCATTCACAGCTCTGTCAGCAACGCCCATGTAAACAAGCACACAATAAATTTTGATAACCGTTCCTTGCATGATGCTTCACGAAACCCAATTGCGAGCGTCCTCCAGTTATGACACTAGCTGTTAAAATAGCCTGCTTCTTGATTATGTTAGTTGTGCCGATGGCTGCTTTAACTGCTTGATTGCGTAAACATTTTAACAATCCGTGGAAATAACTGTAAACAGAATCAATCATCATTAGCAACGTTACGAACGAAACACTTCTCAAACATTTCTCCTCGTTTCACCAAGTAGGTATGTATGACGAGAACGCATTTTGTCTACCGGAGGCATTCTACATTCTGATATACGCATCTATTTTTAGGCCCTGAGTCATTTTTACGGTGGAAGAGACGCGAGGGACTCTGGCCGTAACCGTGTCAAGGCTTGGCCTGAAAATTTAATCAGTCTCCCTGCAATAAGTTCATTTGCCGATTGAAGTTTGACGAAGACTTATGAAATAATCGTCAGCGCGAAACCTCCGCACCGCGCCATTTTGGGACACCCACGCGCCTCGAACGACGTGCCCGATAGGGATGTCGAAAATATATCGATGTATCGATATATCGATATTTTATTTTGGTTTTAACGATATTTTATTCTTTTGATACATTGATATATTGATATTAAATTTGGACTTCTATTTGGAGTTCTATTCATGACAATCTATGCTTGATAAATTTAGATTCTATTTAAAAGCGAACGCAATATATCGATTTATCGATATTTTTCTTTAATTATTTATATATCGATAACGATATTTCCAAAATATATCGATTCGATGTATATCGATACATTTTTGCACTTTTCCGACAACCCTAGTGCCCGACCGCCGGTTAACGTAAACTCGTAACCCTCGTAACGCTGGAAGCGTTCAACCTTGCGCAATGTCCCGCACTCCTTTTTGATCGTTTTTAGCGATGACTTCATTGTTGAGTCAGGGCCTCGAGCGCGACGCCGCGCAGCGCGCTCCCAAGGTGCGCTCGTGCGCTTCTGCTGCCACTACTCCGCGCTCCGACCCTCAACAAGTAGTAAAACCGCGCGGAAAATCCTTGGCCTGGCGTTGTGCTCGAATTCGGCGGCCGGCGCAGTTTCTCGGCGTAGTCGCGACGCGTACGTCGTTTGGTGCATCACGGGCGGCACGAACGACTTCCACTAGTGTGCGCGTGCTCTCTGTTACAGCCTACTTTTACCGAAACACATTCCTGCCCTACAGGCCGAAATGGCTATCAGCAAGTGGTGGTTAATCAAATTCCTCGAGCTGGTACGTACAGAAGAACGTATTTCGAATTAGGCATTTCACGCGCTGAAATGGTTGTTTCACAATTGTAGTACGTCGTAAACATGGTGAACATGTCACTTGTTAATGAAACGTGTTAAACAAGATTATCGGATTGTCTCGTGCGGCGCGTCAAGCCAGATGTGATTCATATTCTTATCTAGTATTTGTTGACCTTTTAAGGTTGTTAACAAATAAAGTAGCGTCACGGTCGTTAAGTACAGTCAATTTCAGGCGCGATATTATCAAGTATCCCGCGTTGAGCAAGTGTCTTGCTGAAAGAAGATAAAAACCAGCGAATCGATACGACCAACGATTCGGCGAATAAACTGCGCATTAACTTTTCCATTGGATTTCCGGCCAGCTGAGAGGCCGGTATCCCTGTCCCAGTTTCGTGCTCGTTCGCAATCTTTAGCCCTTCGGACGCCGCACATTAAAACCACCGCGTATTGGCGCCATTACGAAATAAAGTGGTTAATTGATCTCGTGCCGCCGGCGTTTTTCTCCGCCGTCGGCTGTATGCGCGACAAGGTTTGCGGCACGCACAGGAAAGTTTTACAATCCGCCGGATGTGGCGATTGTGCGCGACGCATTAATAATTTGAATACCAACTCGAAATACCAACCTGCGTCGCGCCGGCTGTAAGAATGATGTAACGGCGTGCAACTGTTCGTTATGAGGTCAGCGCGACCATTATGCGTAAACTGATATGAATGCTGCGCGCGATCAAGATCCGTGATGTCATCGCGATGACTACCTGTGGACGAGTTTCGGGCGAGGGAATGGCCACCGCGTGACTGCATAAGCAAATTCCGTGTTGACGATACGTCTTGTTCGCAGGCGATTTCTTGCGTGTGCATTTACTTGGTCTACGAAAATGGCACCACCGGACACCTCAACATCGACATGGTCAGCATCGGAACGTTCGTCGGTTTCGTCGTCATCCTCGTTGGTGGCATTATCGGTACGTCGTCGACGGCTGTGAATGACTGGGAAACTCATTGTTGCGGTTTTAGGTCACATGATTTCCTCACCTATCACGAGGAAGATCGATGTGTTCTACTGCATGGCCGGATGCGCGCTCTTCGTCGCCTCCGGAGCGCTCTACATCAAGCACTACGAAGGCAACTGGAAGGGATCCACTCGCGATTACGGCCTGGCGGTTGGCTCCCTTGCCATTATCAACGGCGCCTGCTTCCTCATCGATTCGCTGTTCACATGGCGCGGCGAGTACTAACAACATCGACCGCGAACGCTCGGCATGCTTTCGGTGTCACTATTCAGATTGAAATGTTCATATTTTTTTAGGATTTACCTGCATTGTACTCGTACTAATCTAGACTAAGGACGTCTCCGTTTACTTGTGCCTTCCGATATATTTTCGACGAAATATTTTTATAATTAACGCCGACCAAAGATGTACACGAGTTTTCTATACCATATTGCTGCTGTTGCGCTTCATGTCGTGAGACTCAAGTCCGTATTTATCCGTGTATGCAAATTGCGGCATCTTTTTATACGCTTTTACACCGAATATGTTATTGTTTGATTACTTTTTATAATTTGATTGGTTAAATATAAGTTTACTCCAAGTACGACCGTGCATTCGTACAATTAGTCCTGCGGAATTCGAGTGCGTAATAGGAACGAGGATCGAGGACAAGGTCATCGATTAAATTAAAATGCAGAAACGGTCTCGCGACGTAAACAGCACACTGGAGGATAAAACCGACTATTTCATGCATGCTTAAAGTCTATTCATGCATGACTCAGACGTGGTATTTCAATTGAATTTCAATTGAATGGTCTATATTCGTTTTCGTGAAGTACAAAAATTGAATGTAGATAACAAATCCGCGAACGGTGATGCATCGCTCATTGTGGTTCAAATTGCTTTCTTGTACTTCGTTCTATCGCTTACGTGCGTGTTTTGTCGGCGTGTTACATTGGTGACGGGTATCCTTTCTTCCAGGACTATGACGTTGTCTCTGTGCGTCGTAATTCATGGACTCGTGTTCATCCTGAAGAATGACGTGTTTCGATCTGGGAGTGTCCACAGATTCTGTGGGTTCTGAGCGCGGTGAGGGTCTTGGTTGATTGGGTTTAGCGGCTCGAATTGTCACGCGATGCGGTGTCGCTATCGCTGTATCGGGCTTATAATAGTTGTGGATATTGAGGATGTACTCCTTATCGTTTGTGTTGTAGGAGGAATCGCCAAGCCTTTCCAGGGTGTAGGACTGACAAGGATGTTTGACTACCCCGAGCACCTCTTTTGGCTCAAACTTTAGCCGCAATCGCACCTTGTCGTTACCACCGCGTGGCTTTGCTTCAGACGTTGCGGGTGCCTGGGTGCCTGGTACTAGCATAAGCTTCGGTTTCTTTTCCATAATGGCATCAAAAGGTATTATGACTTTGTTTACTCGCTTTGGACTGACGTTCTGGCATTCTTGCTGCTGCTTTTTAGGCGGATTTTGCTCGACCACTCGTTGTATTTTCGCCAGAGCTTTCTGCAATACATAATCATCTCTATCCAAAGCACGGTTTTGGCTTACGCTGGAGCCATGAGAACTTGTCTGTCTGGAAGAATTGGTACTGGTGGTATAATATGGCGATTGATATAAGACTTCATCGGAATCGGTGCCAATTTTTCCGTAACAACTTGAACTGGACGTTGTTTGGTGTGAACCGATGGTCGATGGTGTCATCACCGGATACACAGTGGCGGGAGCTTCCGGTACGTATGTACCAAGCACTTCCACACTATCGGAAAGGTAATCCAGGAGTGTTGCATTTTCAACACTCAAATCCTGCGCCAGAAGATGGGTTGATTTGCTTTTTTCAGGTTGAACGGTTTTAGAAAATTCCTTGGTTGGAGTGCCCTGTATCATACATGTACTGCAGGTGTGGTGCCTGAAGAGCCCACAGGTATCCGAGGAAGGAGACAGCTCGTTACTATAACCTCCTGCGTGCGTGGTCTTGCTACCATGCATAGCTTCATGGAATGCCTGTTTTCTTCTATTTATGTCTTCATTTTTTATTCGCTCACGTTCCCGACGTATTGATTCGCGAAACTCCGTCAATTCACTATCGGATCGTCCCGACTTATCACTGACATCCTTCAGATTAGAATTCAATTTACAGGGCTCTGGCGGGCAGTTGTCTGTGCTCAAATCTGCATTATTTGGGTCTTTGTTAGTTTGCACGCCGTTGTGGAAACTGAAAGAAATCACCTCCACACACTTCTCAGACATATCAGGTTTAGTTAGGGTGGCTGTCGAACTCAATTGTTTTTGGTGATCAACAAAACTTTGAAGTCGTTTCTTTACTTTTACAGACGCGTCTAACAAACCTTTCAAATCGCTTCCTCGAAATTTGCCAGATATCTCTTTGTTGATGTAATTAATTTCTTTCTGAAGTTTCAGTATCTGTTCCAGATTATCCTGTCTCATCACTTCCTTTACAGCATCGAACTGTGATAAAGTTATGCTCATATTGGCCTTTGGAGAATGAGTTTTATGTGAAGCAGCATTTGTGGAAGTACCATAAGTTGTCAAAGAAGGAATATCGGAATCAATCGTACGTTGGGATTGCAAATTATCGTTAAACCTAGGACTCCTAATGATGTAACTGGTACCGCCAATACGTATTTCTTCCTTTTTATTTTTTTCCGATTTGTTTTTTGCTTTTACATGTTTTGACCTGTCAGCACCAGAACCAGTGCGTTTTCTCGGCTCTGCAGTTCTGGTTACTGAAGCGGCTGCATGCTTAGATTTACGAAATTGCAACTTACTCAGTTTACTCTTAGCTTTCTTCACAAGTCGTCCTAACAATCGACTGCTACTTTTGCGTGCCACGTGCCCTTGGTTTCTGCCATCGTGCAATGCTGTTGGCATTTTTACCGTTGTAGGATAGACATAATTGTAAATATTTTTTCTTTCAGGTTTCAGTTCTGACTCAGTCAGAATGTGAGGAAGGCGATCACTTATACTTGGCGAGAGTTTGACGTACTCACAAGGGTGTTCATTTTGCAGCCTTCTATAAATATCAATTACATCATGCATATCTTTGTGTACCTCCTCATCAACAACATAGTCTTGAATACTATCGATATTTGAATCATCATCGTCATCTTCATCTTCATCTTCAAATTCGTAATCACGCTCGGTACGTTCCACTATAGTCGACAATCTATCAGTGTCATGATAATCACTGGAGGTTGAAACGATTACTTCTTCCTGGGGGAACGTTTCAACGCTCCAGCTTGGTTCCGATGACTCTTCATCTTTAGTCCTAATCAAGTCTTCTAGAATTATCTTAAAACCATCGTATTCTTCTTCTTCGTCGTTATATTCAAAATTCATCTCGAATATCGACTTGTAGCTAGTCTGTCTAATGAGATTCTTTGTATGATTATTCTGAGCGTAGATTTTAGCATTATCCACAAAACTATACTCTATTATATGATTATGCTCCTTCATATCCTTCTTATTGCAATGACAGGCAGTTCTTGTTACTCCCTCGCATCTGCACAATTTTCCTCTAGCTTGGCTGCAACCGCAGTCAAACGTCCTATGTTTCGAATGGGATTCTGGCAAGACTATGGTGCACGTTGTTTTTCCGAAAAGCTTGTCTAGGAAATTTGACGTATTGCGTTTCTCGCGTTTCACCTTCCTCCTCTTTCGTTTTCTATTTTTTTTGTAGCTACGGAAGAATACAGCATACACCCACTGCATTGGCGATTTCTTCTTCTTTCTTCTTTTCTTCCTTTTCCGCTTTGGCTTCTCCTGCTCTACTGGTGCTGTAACTTCTTGTGTTAATTCTTCTTCTACTAGCGGCGTATTGATTGCCATTTCATTGCTTGAGGGTATTGCTTGAATTTCATTGGATTTATCAGGTGAAATTAGTGATGGAGGATTAGAAATCGATGGTGGAGCATCCGTAGTCTCTGGTAAATCATTATCAGCTATTTCTTTTGATCTTGGGATTGTTAATTCACTTGGCGATACTTGCTGAAGCGAAGGAATAATGTCTCGCGTAGACATTAGGGAATTTGCACGTGATTCCTCTCTAATCTCTATATCTTTCAGTGCGTAAAACTTGTCCGTGTTGCTGTCTGTAAGTATCGGATCAGATTCTATTTTTATCTCTATGAGTGAATCTTTCGGAGGCTCTTCCTCTACGGGCACCTCTTGGGATAATTTGTCTGTTGGCTCATTCTTTTCACTCTTAGCGCTAGCCTGTTCAATCATATCGACTTTATCGAGGAACTTAATGTTCTTTTCATCATTTTTTTGGATGTCGCTTGTGGTTTTCTTCCTGCGATTTAGTATTCTGCGGGACTCATCGGAGTCTTCGCGGACTTGTATCTGAGAATGAATTGACATCACTTGTTGTGAATACTGATTGGCAACCATAGGTATCTTTTCATCATCAGTTGGAATACGATTAATAACTGAATTGTAATGTACAATTGGCTTGCTTCTCGTTTGCTTAGTATGTCCAAAAGGATTCAGTGCCTTTATGAATTTAGTGGGTTGCTTAGTAATATGTGGCAGTACGTTGTTAAACTTTAGTTGGGCTATAGGATTTTTCGGCTTTCCATCGCCGTATAATTTTCGACTAGTTATAATTGGTTTACCCAGATATGCTTCACTTAGTGCCTTGGTCGGACCCAAAATTGTATCTATTTGCTCCAAAATTGAGAAATTTGAACCAAGAAGACTCTGCGTTTTTGGCATTTGCTTGACATCCACTGCAGTATATGTAGCTGATTCTCCTGATCTTACTGGCCTCTGACACGGACATTTCCTTAGATCATCCACGCAGACTTGCTTGTTGGTAAAACTGAATTTATCTTTTTTACACAGGCATCTGGCCTTAACTGTATTCTTACAGACACACTGCGCCGACTTGATACGAACCACTTCGCCAGTCGCAGTTTCTTGCAGCTTGCAGGCACACAATAAATCTGTTTCAGTAGCCTGTTCGTACTTTGTCGACGTTCCAATTGAAGGATACGTATCATCAAACTGACTTGTTTGATTAGCTTGCACCAACTTGGGTGGTGCCGATTGAACTGGAACTTTCACTTTTTGGCTCATTAAATATTCTTTCCTCTCAATTTGGTCGTGATCCGAAGCCTTTAGAAAATTTTGCGTGGACATCATTGATGTGCTCGGTGAATTCACATGCTTTCGTTTATATGAATTGGCATTTGAGCTTGAATCATCATGAAGGGTTATCGGTGATGATGGTGGACATGGTGGTATTCTTCCACAAATCGAGCCACAATCTTCTGTCAGACCAAGGCAAGGTGCGGAATGTTTAGACAATGTTGAACAAGGTTTGCATGGTGTATCATGATTATTAGCACGTGCTTGCTGTTCCTCGGTTTGACGGAGAAGTTTTCTTGCATGTGCATTACAACAAACTGGCACAGCATTCAACAAGTCGGGATGGGCCTGCAAAAGCTTAACCAAATCCTGCCACCTAACAGGATCGCGATCGCAACATTTGGAATCATCAGACAGGTGCGAGCAGGTATCCTGAAATATTTTGTACAACTTCTTCGTGTCACTGTCGGTTCTAACAACTCGATTATTACCAGGCTTCTTACACTTGGCGCAGCATTTTTTGCAAGCCTTCTGTATTGCTTTGCTACTGTCCTTGAACAACGACTTTCGTCCTTCCACTTTTTCCGGCAAACAGCACTGCGGATATTGTTGTGCAAACTGTTCATACCCTAACTTTGCGAACGCAGCTTTTTCTCCTTCGCCACAACAGTCTTTTAGAATATACTCGCACTTAGACACTAATTCGGAAGATTCTTGGGATTTGTTATTAATGACAACTGTTTTCGTGGCGGGCTGATTCGAAGTATTGGTGTCCCTGTCTGTTTCAGTAGTGGTACGTGGCCAACAGCATTCAGGATACATTGTCTTAAATTTCTCCAATCCCATTTCATGAAAATCGTCAATGGTTTCCCGATCACAACAGTCATTGAAAATGTACTGCAACCGTGTCTTTGTACTACTGCTTGTAGGCACCTGAGTTTTGGTAAGCTTTGAGGAATTTTCTCTCGCTTCAAAGTCGACATCAATAACGTGATTTGAGGAACGCGAAAGTAGTTTAGGCCAGCAACACTGTGGATATATTTTAGTAAACTTTGTCATCCCCAAATTGTAGAAATCGTTAATCACATCATCGTCACAGCAGTCGTTAAATACATATTTAGGCGATTTTGCACGTTTTCTGCAGCATCCCTTCCATCCAAAGTTCTTGATATAGGAACAGGATTGGGCGCAACACTTTTTTTTGTTACCTTTAATCGAACGTTTCTCTTCCTCCGCATAAATACAACACTTGTGGTGTCTCTCTTCAAACTCCTCTCGGGATAGATTAATAAAGTCATTCTTGATTCTTTCATCGCAACAATCATTGAATCTCTTGGACTTAATCTTCCTCTTTCCACTCGCAACACCAGCCGGTAATTTTCTTTTGTTTTTTGCAGTCTTTCTCGTGGATTTTTGAGGGCGTGATTTGGACGTTCTTCTCTGCCTTTTTGGCGCTGAAGGATCTGCTGTGTAATCTATCACATCCGGGACGGAACAAACATTCACAGACCTCTGAGAACATTTTATATTTGCCTGCGGGTCCGAACAAGCATTCGTTGACCTGGTCGAGCTAACTTTCTTCGCACAACAAACTTTAGTTGTCGACGCTTTCTGCTTCATTGACGGCTTCTCTCTATCAATGACACCACAGCAGTCTTTATCAGTTTGGTCTGCATTAACTTCGGCTGCTTGAATGGTATCGTTCACATATTCACAACAATTCTCTTCTTCATCACGCTTCCTTTTCTTCACACTGATAGGCTGGAGAGATGCGTCAGATAATTTTCTTTTTGAATTCAATGATGTCGAATCTACAGGCGTATGATGAAACTCATACCCAGGTGGGTCTAAGTTATCCACACTGATATTTTGAGATGCAGAATAAGGAAGAAACTGTGATACTGTTGACTGGGTTGATATTGCATCGTTCGGAGTATAAAAATTACGGTTTACTTTCTTTTCTGTCATTGTGGAATATTTCGGAAACTGAATGCTCTTTGTATCTTGCTTAATTAAAGTCACTTGGGCCGAGCTATCATCTATACGCTTCAAATTACTTTTCTTTGGTGGCTCCAACGAATTGTGAGCGGACGTGTTTGTAGCAGCAATACGCTTTTGATCAAGCTCTTTGTATTTATGATGAAACGGATGTGATAAAGCCTGATTGCGAGGGGTATTTGTAACTATATGTCGTTCATCTATTACTCCTCTCTCACCTGCAGCAACTGTCCGTGCTTTGATAACGCATTTTGCGTCGGGTCCGGTGATTGTTTTCTCAATTTCTTCAACTCGGTCGCCCGTGTTCGTGTTACTAACAATGAGACATTTCTTGGTAACTTTCGCAGAGTGATCAGGATCAGTTTCCACCACATACTCTTCGAAAGTATTTACACCCGCATCTACGGTCGTTTTAGTCTTCCTAGTAGTTTCCTTTCCGGAAGAATCGTATTCATCTGATTTTGATGTCGTTATTGATTTGTCACCATGCGCAATGGACTTCTCAACTTTCTTAATCACACTCCCTGTTTCTGGATCGGTCCCGACCTTCTTTACAATGTTGCGATAATGTACTACGCCTTGGTCGTCAATTCTCAAATGCTCGTCTTGCTTTATTTTCAAATGCCTATCAGGCAATATAGGGACCGCTGTCGAGTGCAATAGCGGTTCGCTTGTCAAATGCATGTTTTTAAATACAGTTTGAAAACCAGTCATTGGATCGCCAGCTTCCGAAGGTGCCGTTCCATTGTCATTACTGTCATGCTGAGTTTTTAACCTGTACACAGTGGGAATTGATGATTTGATGCTCATGTTTTTGCTATGCACCGACGTATCCCGAAAATAATTCATCATTGAATGATTTACGTTTGTCGGTACAGACATTTCTAAATCAGTTTGTACTTGGACAGTACACACGTACAAACGTTTCAAGTTGTTTTTGGTGCGAATGTCGCGCTTCAATTCCTCAGACATTTCCTCTGTGATTGTTAAATATGTATCACAAATTGTATCGGATTTTTCTTCAGGAATTGGAGTTATGTGGCCAACTGTGTCATCTGATTCTTCTTTAATTGGTTGCATTATTTCATAGCTGTCCGTGCAATCCAGGTCATTGACAGTAAGCGTCACAGCATCCGATGCCGTACTAATAGATGCATCGGTATAGTCAATCGTCAAAATGTTTGGATTTTTAGTGATGTCAGAATCCTCCACTGAGGATTTCTCTTCTTTCGTAGTAGAGGTTTTCATCTTAACGTATATAGGAGGATGATCAGAAATTTTCTGAGAAATATAGCTACCAGAATAATAGCTTTGTGTAGATTGTTGTAAAGAGGAAATGTTCGATTGTTGGTCAATGTAAACCTCCCTTGTATTTTCAGATTCCTGATTAGAATGTATTGTATGTTCCTTGTGCTTCTGCCTTCGACAAGCACAGATTTTTCCTTTCAGTCGCTGATGTCTATTGCCAAACAAGGCGTGTGGAAAATGAAGAGTTGGTAGGAGCGTGATTGTTGTTTGGGCAGTTCCGAGAGGCAAATTTTCTTGATGCGAAAGTGATTCATCTCCAGCAGGGGCAGGTGTTTCATTGTGAGGCTTCCGAAAAGTTGCCATTTTTTTTAACCACGTGCCGCGTTTAGTGTTTTGCGCTTTAAATGAGAGTAGAGTCTGCACCTCCCCACTGGAGAAACTACACGTTTCCGATTCTTGGTTCATCATTACAGTTTCATCTGTGAGAACAGACATCGAGACCATAGGCTCATTTTGATATATTGTTGTTTGAGTAGTCGCAGGGGTTCCTGTTGTGTATGTGTTATTTTTCAATGCTGTTGTACCAAATTGTATAGATGAACAGCAAGCCGGTTGCGTTGACAAAATCTGAACAGCAGAAACTGATGAATCCTTCATGGGAACAGCTTTAGTCTCAGTTGTTTGCGTATAAGGCAAGGTGTCGTCTCTTTTTTGGCACTGTGATTTTAAACATGATTTAGTTGACTGTTCACTCAATTTTCGAGAAGGTGGATTTTTGGCAATTCTTTTGTTCTTATCTGATTTCTTCGCTGCACAACATTTTCGAGTTGGTTTGTCGCTTGTTGCACTAGATACTTTCAAGTTGGATTTTACATGTTTGCAATAACAGTGTTTTTCCATCGGATGCTCCCTTGGAGTTGGACTTCGTTCTTCGTTTTGTAAAACAATCGAAGATTTTTCCTGACATCCACAGGCACAATCTTGTAAATCAGATCGTACTGACACGGCACTGTTAGCAGTAGATGCAGTGCAACAGCTACTGCACGATCTTTTCGCAAATGGTCGAGCAGGAGACACAGCTGGTGCACTGTGCCTTCGAACAGTTTTACTTCCATGAGATCTTTCTTCGGCGTGCCTCTCCGAAGCGGCACTACTGCATACCGTTGTGGCACTAGCACTTGTTGATGATGCCAGACCATTTGGAGATGCTGGACAATGCACTCTAAACTGAATGGAACTTTTTGTTGCATCTGCGCAAGTCTTTCCACAATCAGGCTTCTTCTTTTTCTTTTTTGAGGCGCATTTTTGAAAATTTAAACATGACGTCTTTTTCTTGGGTTTCTTGCAAGAGCACGCCGTGCTAGTTGTAGTTCGAGACATTTGCTGAGGATGATCTACCTGTTCATGTCGGCTACTCCCCGCACCTGCATTCGATCTGTGCCTTTCTTCTTTTTCGGTGCCACAAGCTTTTGATGATGTTGGCTTAGGATTCTTTTCTTGCTTTGGTTTTTTTGGTTTTGTTTTAGAACGCCGTTTTTTAGGACAACAGCGTTTTGACTTAATAGAATCATTACTACATGACTTATCACAAGCTTTGTAGTGATGATTTTTTTCTTGGTTACAGTCTTTATTTTTACATTTTGAAACCTTGTGTCTTGTTACAATTCTTTTAGCAAGAACCCAAAGAATTGGTGGATGGCGAGTTACAAGGTGATGACAGGAATAGTAGTAATGAACAACGGGGCCAGGAATCATGTTGTTCGTTGTATACAGATGTTCTAGCTCTACTCCGCGGCAGCTAGATTTCTTCTTGTCTTTCTCAACATTTGATTGTTGGTAATAAAATGTTCTTCGGCTAAAAGCCACGTTGCTAAAGGACGCATCACCAGAAGCCCTCTTATCCGTGCTAGGCCTATAAACTTGTTTCTTGCGCTTTTCCACATGTTTCCTCTCGGATAAACAAATACAACTTTTGCTACTCTTTGGAGATTGTAGTGTTTCTATGGAAGTTGATTTTGCAGGTTTCTCTAAAGACGTACAGCTCCTACTACTGTGCAAAGTAAGCAAACTAGTAAACGAGGTTTCATCCAATTTCACAGTGGATTTCTCAAATTCGTTAATTATATCAGGTTTGTCATTATCTTCAATCATATCTGTAGCACCATCTTTAGCACTAATATTTTCTTTAGATACTTGCGGGCTTCCTATTTTTTTATCTTTCGACGAACTTGATACATCAGACTCTTCCATAATCGTTTCCAGCTTGGTAAATGGCAAGTCGTCAAACTCGCATAAACACAGATCCCTCCACTTCAACTCTAACGCTTTGAATTTGATGGCATTAAAGTGACAAATGTCATCGTATTCCAGGATAGCGTTCTTAACGCCTTGTATAAAGTGTCGTGCCAGATCATGATATGATGCATCTCCAAGTAAGTCAACCGTTGGATATACCAAAACCTTTCTGACTTTTCTCAAGAACGGACTGTTTTTGCGAAGTGTTTTATATAAATCATGGAGGAAACGTCGTCTGACAGATGGTTCAGCTGCATCGCCGTCGCAAACGCAATGCAAGGCAGACGTGTTATCCGGGAGATAAATTTTATATTCAACATCTTTAAAAACAACATTTATCTCTTGGCATTCTGGCAATCTATCAAACGTCATCTTAAACTTCTCGTCATCCTCCGGTTTACAAATATTCTCGTCACCACAGCTGCAAACAGGCTCAATAGGTTTTGCTTCTTGAATAGGTTGGGTTTCATCGAAACCAAATTCTGGATAGATTTCAATGCCAAACTTTGCTTGATGATGTAAATCGGCAATGGCTTTTGTCTTGGAGTCCGCTTCTATTTTGTGCTCAGGATCTGCGTCTCCCACTATGGCCTCATAGTCTTGGAAAATATATCCTCCCACTAAAGTTGTAATGTCTTTCTCCTATAGAAAAATTCAACGTACGCATCAACATTAATATATGACTTAAGAAAAGAGATTAAAAATGGCTTACGCAAGTTTGAGATTCAACGTGAATTAAAATCGGTTCGATCTCCATGGGTGGTATTTCTTTAGGTGCCTTTTGCATGTTCCCCTTTACGCAAGGAGTCAATATTCGAAGAGTCTCCATGTGGGCCACGAAGTTCCTCAGCGTTGACGTGAAGTTATAATACGTCATGCCATAGTCACATCGAGTGATCGGGGTGTAGATATCTTCATATCCATCCCGGAATTGTTCAGCTTCCTGATTAAGGTGTTTTATCTGCATTTCAACCTGCCGGTGGTCTTTTTTAAACAAAGCATCTTTTTCTTTTTGAACAATTCGTTCGTCGTAGTCATGCAGTTTCTTTTGAATTTCCTCCCTGACCTCACGATTCATGTCCAGGGGCAATTCGGGATGTGTCCTGTGAATGCGATCGCGTGTTGCATTGAACTCACTCTCATTGTGTTCAGGCACAGGTGGCACATCGAAAATGATTTTAGGTCTCTGATCAGATTTTCTCACCCTTCTACAAGCCATACGACTAAAGCCACATGATTTTGTCTTAAACGTAGGACATTTCTTCTTAGGTTTTGAAATAGCAGAAGAACCGGTGGTTTGTAAACGTTCTGTGCTCTGCTTTTCATATTCAGTCACAGCTATTATTTCTTCGGCGTCTTCGGATAGAACTGTTCGACTTGTATCATGGTCGATTTGCTTTATTTCTTCTCTGACTTCTTGAACTATAAAGCTTGTCCTAGCAATCCATACGTCAGAGCTGCTTTGGCTCGATGGTATGCTTCCTAAACTTAACGAGTGCAACACGGGTGTTACCGTTTCGGATTTAGAAAGAGAAACGCATATCAGAGAACTTGACCTTTGGAAGAGACACCGTTCCACTGCGCTTGAAGGTATGTCTAAAATTTCAGTAAATTCACTCTGATGTAATTCCACGGTCACGTACGATGCAGGCTTTGAAACGTGCCATCTTGAAAATATCCCCCGCCACCAACGTAAACTAAACACTTTGGAACCACACAATTTCCTGTTGCTGGACTTATCAATAACGTGCTTATGTTTAAACAAATATTCGCGACCTATGCTTTGTCCATAAACACAAGAGTGATTTGCAGTTTGAGAGCATCTTGAAGAATGGCAGGATCTACACTGGTTACCTTAAAGTACACAACAATTATTTAAAATTCCACCTACAAATAAAGCCTACGTACTTACATCACTTCCGGAATTTTCACTTGAACAAAGTTTGGCCAAATTGACTTCGATAGGAAACGTATACGTATTGCGAACAGATCGTTTAATGCGCTGGACAGGAAGAGGGAGCTTTGACTTCCAGTTGCTTCGCTTCTTAGTGGAATTCGTTCGAATGTTTGACGAGGACGTACTTGTTTCAACATGTTTCGACGGGACAAGGACTTGCAGAGGCACCGATTGCATGCTGCCTATGTCAGACTGTATTATTGCTTCTTCCAAGTTGATTTTTGAATTTATTTTGCGTAAGCTATCTTCGATGACCGCTTTAGAATTGCATTTAAAAACTTTTCTTTGTGTTTCGTCTAACTCGGACACGTCTACGATGATCGTCGCCGTGTTGGCAGGCGTCGCAAACTTTCTGTGAGAAAGATTTCGCAAACTTGTACGGTTTGCAACAACAATGGGTGATGATTTCATGCAAGGGATACATTGGCCCATGCTTTCCTGCTGCGTATAGTTTGGTTCCAAAATTTTGTTTGCCGACGCCACCGTTGCAGAGTTCTTCGAATCAACCGAAGCCAGTAAATGCTGTCGAAGATCATCCAGAGAAGATTTTTGCCTTGCTAACCTATCACTGCTTTTCGTTTTATAGATACACTGCACCTGGGTAGAATGAACACTTTTAATAGATGCATCAGTCTGAATATCATAGCCCCCACAGTTCCAGTCGTGACTTGATAATTTCCTAGCAATTTGAGCCAAGGATTGGGTAATACTACAACACGCTTTAAGCTCAAAACTATTTGGAATATCGTTTAGTTCCAACTCGGATGGCTGTTTAGAGTACTCAAATCCTTCCGTTTCATGATCCTCCTTTTCCTTAACATAACTTTTAGCACTGCCTTGGTTAACATCAATAACATTCCGCTTAAGATCCTCATCGTCCCAGTAGAAATCACACTTTTCTTCTTCCAAATTTAATAAATCTTTAGATTGCGACCAGCCCTTAAGCAAGGCAGAATCAAATTCAAAGTTCAAATTATTGCTTTCCGAAACGACCCTGGTGCCATCATCATTGTGATCATTGTATTCGGGTATATTTTGTAAGTTCCGGGGCATTTTCGGGCGTGGAATTCGACTTGCTTTCATATTACTTTTATTATCAATAAAAGATGAAGCATCCAGCGAATGCGTTTCCGCCTTTTCGCCAGGCAAGATACGTTTCTCACTTGAGAAAACTGGTATCTTGCTTCGTGGACCTTGTTTCTCATCAATTGACCTCACGTCACCAGAGCTACTCACGTCTTCGTCTAATTTAGGACCCTTTGCAACGGTAAAATAATTAGCGCTGCACCTACGTTTCTGTTCAATGAGAGGTTTGCTCTTTTGTATGGCATTCGAGTAATCATCAACTCGCATTTCGTTGTTGGTCCAAATCAAATCTGTGTTTGTTGCCTTGCTTTCTATTTGCTCTGGCCTGGGCGAATTTAGTGTCATATAGCAATATGGATCCATTAGAAATGCAGGACAGTTATCGAAATTTGGTGCAACGCATAAGGACTCTACTATTTTTTCCAAATGACTGGCCGATTTCGCGTTACTGTCGAAGAGTGTGTTCATCTTTGAGGGATCTTCGCGTTTCACCAATGGCTCAGGCTTATCATCAATGTTTTCAATCGCAGATATCATCATTCTATTGCTTGTGTCACCCAGAGATGTTATCGAGCCAGTAGGACATTGCCGGACGGTTTCGTGAGAATCATATGAAGACGTAACGCTGCCGAGATTAGGTTGTTCACCAGCACGCGGAAATAATGCGGGACCGTCACCTGAAGGAAAAGCGAGCTCTCTGTGTTCGGGCGACTTGTACTTCTCTGGAACCTTAAGTGTAGCTTGAATTTTGCGATTGTACTGGCATGTGTAATGCGGCATAGTACCTGTATCAATGCGTGATATTCTATATTCTTTTCGCTGATGTTTCTTGGCACGTTGACGACTTTCCCGCTTCTTAGATCGCATTTTGAAGGGCGGAATTTCCAGCGAGCCCAATTCAGCGCGAGTAATGGTAGGTCTTGACTTTGTATATGATTTCTTAGGTTCACAATTACACAACTTATGCATGGCTGCATGTTCCTCGTCTAAGAACCTCTTCATATTACTAACACCTGGTACCTTACAAGTAACAGTATATACCTGCAGGTTGTGCAACTTATGACTCGGCAAACTGCCTAAAGCCTCGCATGGTTTTACTTTATTATCAGAAACTCCCGTGTTTGTTTTCGACTTCGATTTTTTTGGTGCTCCAAGCTTGCTAAATCCTGCTAGGTTCAAGATGGATTGCTTGATACGCACCAGACTTCCTTCTCGTTTCGCCCGTTTCCTTCCGTTGCACTTTTCCGATTCGTTGCTTTCCTTTTCTTTGCGTTTCTTGGCGGCGGAATCATCCTTGAACAATATAGTTTGCGATTGCTTTACACCAAGCAGCTCCTCTAGGGACGTTTTATGACACGCCGGCTTGTTAGCCGAATTCGCATTGACGTATGGGGCTTTGAGAACTTCTACTGCTTTCTCCGGAGTAGATGATCTGGATCTCTGTTGCTTTTTGTAATGTTTGTCACCCGCCATCATATAAGATTCGCTATTTCTGGGTAGTTTGTCCCTATGGTTATCATCAAAGTCTTTGCGATCGCAAAGTCTCGAGGACGCGTCCCTGCATTGTCCCGCTTTATCGTCGGTTGCATTGGACCGAGGAGGTCTGCATTTACTACCTTTTTTGTGTGGTTTATTCTTTGAATGCCTGGTTTTGGAAATTTTGTCGTGATTCTCGTCAACGTCCACAGAATGTTTGTATCGTTTATATCGATCGGGTGATTTTGCATCGTGTTGTCTTCTAACAAAAGTACGTTCCCGCACATTACCGTGCGGGTTTGATTCAAATGTTGATTTGGTCGTTGTTTCCTCGTTTGGCTTTACGTTGTATCGATGTATGGCTTTTTGCAACATGCTTGACATGATAGTAGGCGGTTTATACGAAACATCTCTGCCCCGTTGATATTTTTGAGAATGATATCGAGACCTGCATCGATGTTGTAACCGCGGCACTTGCACATCCACAGGAAAAACGGAGAACAGGCTATGATCCTGTTTGTACAGATCACTATTGCTTAAAGATTTTTTTGTGAATACCTTAGGAGCAAAGGCGTATTTCTTCAGCCTCCGCATGTGCTCACTTGCTTGAAAGTCGTCGTCAACTTCTCCAGTGGTTTGCTTCGACGTGGTGAAATGAAAGCTGCGGGACTTTCTTGAACTGCAAAATGTAAGACTTTCAATATCATGTGAAGTGGCACTTGGATCCGATTCCGGTGTTGTGCTGCTGACATGGCTGGTAGTGCTGGATGCTGGGGTTGGCGTGCTTCCTAGTGACGTAGCAGCGCTCTCGCAGCGCTTCATCCTGCGTCCAGCAACATCCAGTAAATCCAAGACGTTCTGATTGACATCCCGAATCTGAAGATTCTCCTCGACGATGGTCGACATCGCTCGGGGGAGACGCATCTTGCTCCTGATCCTGTCGTCCCGATCAGCAAAGCAATTGTTAGGACCCAATATGACGACGCCTCGTTTTGGTCGTTGGCATAGCAGAAGTTTCTTCTTCCTGGTCGAGTCGTCCATGTTATTCGTCTGAGCGGTAGCTCTCAGAGAATCTATACTCGACTACGATGAAGAGCCTTAATTCCAAGTGTCACGTTCACATTCGGAGGCACTGCTCAGATCATCACCGAAACACACAGATTGCGATTATTTGTAGTAGATCGACATCGAAACGAATTTTGCGCAAGACCTAGACCGTGTTAGATTGTAAAAATTCCGAAGGGCTTCATTTGATTGGAATTTGTGGCGCGCCAAACGTAACGTTTTACATTCCGACCGAACCGTCAACGATCGTTTGCTGTTTGTGCCATGACAACTTGCTGTTGTGTCGCTATTCATTGTTGTTACTCAAGTCTGCTATGTCAAGTACGGAGGGTTGTCTATTGCAAAAGTGAGCTATTTCGAGAAACGCTGAAATGCGTCTTGGACAGCGTGGACACAGCACGAGCGTGTTAAAAGTGTGGAAATTACAAACCAGCGGTGGAACAAGTGGCAAACGTATTGCATGTTTTGCAATACGTGAGTTGCAAAAAAATCATATCTTCTTTCGTCCGTCACGTAAACACGCAGCCGAACGTCCGGACGTGCAGTCGTTCGAATTTCTTCTTTCTCGGTTTTTATCATTTTTATTTGCCTCGCTGAATGGACTCTTCCTCACGTCACCGCGCCGCGCACATGGATACGCATTGGCGTGCGAAAATCGCTCCCGCTCGCGATGTTTTTCTCGGCCATCGCTTGCATTTTATCCTCGCTAGTCTCGACCATCGGCAATTGGCCGTTGGCCATTGAATGAGCGCCGACGTAAAAAGTGACCGCACGTCGCACGGACGTGCTGAAATAGAAGACGCCCGACGGCCGACAATAAACAACGGACGTCCGCGGCAAGGGCATCGGCGGGGAATCGCCGCGGCGGCGTCGTCGATCTTCGAAAGATTCGTTCCGAAAGTTTAGAAGCGGCCGCGCAAAATTCGCCGGTCCAAAAAGCACCCACACGCTCTCGGCGCGCGCGCGCGCGCTTTGTTCTTCTTCGCGCGCATCTGCGTCCACTTGAATTCGCGCTGGCTCGCGCGGCGCATAAAGTAGAAATTGTTGTTGACGGCGGCGGCCGCCTTTGATACCGATTTCACAGGCGTCCGCGAGCCGCGGGTTCGCATCGGGCGAGATAAACTGAAGTTAAGCAATGCGCGCAACATCTGGAGATAATTACAAACTCGTATGTTATTCGTTATTCCTTGGCATCGCGCTGCCCTCGACCGAGGCGGCGCATCTCGCAGAATTCGCGGCGAGCGCACGACGGAACAAGCACCAATTTGCCGTTTACGATGTGCTGGCGTTTTATTTACAACTGACGCAAGCCGCAGCGCGGCGAACAATCACATTCGTGCTCGCGACGAACGCAATCCTGCCATACAAATTGATTTGTCTCGCCCAGCATTGTGACAGGTTGCAATACGTTCATTATGTATATCTAATGCACCTGCGATTGCTCAACGCTCAAGTCGCTCGATTCAAACAAATTCCGAAGGTGTCGGGTGGCAGGGCGCTCGTCTTGTCAACCAGGGGTCGCGCGTTCGAGCCTCGCAGGAGGCGACGCGTATGGACGCCCATCCCAGCGCCTTTCGCTACTCGGACCGCCGCTGCGTCCGCAGGAAAGTAGACGAATGCGGCGACACTCGGCGTGATTTATGAATCAAAATCCTGACCCAGTTTCGCGGCGTCGGTCGACGCATTAACCCATTCAGTAGTTCTAAGCTCGCGCTCGACGTTATCGCCTTGTTCGCGTTTATCAAAAATAGTAAATGCCATCGCGTGGCGGCGGGACTTACTCAATGCGTGCATTGTTTTGGCTCGCTTAGAAATTTTTACGACGCCCGTTCGGTTCTCCTTGGCGCTGCGCACTTTTGCGCGTTCGCTCAAAAGTTACGCGATCCGAAAGTTGGCGTTGCGCGCCAAACGATTGTCAGTTATCGGCATCGCGACGGCGGAATTGCGTAGCAGTAAAACGAAGTCATCGCGCTTGTTATTAACTTCCATATTTCGTGATGCTTTATCGGAAGTGCAAAATAACGATGCATAAGTCGAATGGAATCATTTGCGAGCTGTGCGCGCTCACGTCAAACCAATGGCCAATAAAACAATAAAATTTATATGAATTGGCAATTGCGGCAAGGATGGCGCGGTCACTCCCAGCTGTTCAGCGAAGCCGGTGTGCCGTTTGCACGTGGAAGTGAAAAGGAAAATTGGTCATCGTAAAAGCGAGGCTGGTGATGGTAAAACGGAAAAGGTCGTAATGCGCCGCACCGTCAATTGGCGCTGCGAATGTGATAAAATGTGTTCCGAAAACGTTTTAACTTTTGAGCGTAAACATGTTCGTGTAAACGTTTTATATTTGCCGATATAAAATTTTCTTTATTGTGCCTATTTCGGAATAATCCGCCAAGGTATGCGATGAGCTTTCAGAAAGAGGTAAAAGCACATGCGTGCTTGTATTTCCGTTCAACACGAAGTCGGTGACTCACTAATTGTAAGTCAAAGTCAAACACTCCATCATTTCATATTCATGGACAAGGTCGACTTACTAATAAGCTGATAAAGGCAATCTATTGTAGTGCTTAGGAAGGTATCAAGAACCCAAACAAGTCAGGTATGACTATTTCGGAACCAATGCCAAGGGTTTACTCACGAAAGTTGTTTTTTTAATTTGGCAAATATCAAGCTGATTTGACGTGAATAGATTTCTCATATCGCAAGATTAGAATGACTGGCCACGCAATCTGTCACTGTCTTCAGTAGAACACGAGAAAAAAAGGACAGAGTTTCAAGGGCTGGGCGAAACCAGGACTCTTCAGTTCAGTGGTAGCAGTAGAAGTAAAGATTTGATGACATCATGTATCAATACCTTCTATTTGATGGGTATATTGCGAAAGAAGTCATTGTCAGAGTTTTTGTGCGATAAAGTGTTTTGTAAGCATTATAATTCCATATGCAACTAATGATTCGGGTACCACCACCAAGCCTCCTTAGCTCAGTGGTAGAGCACTGGTCTCGTAAACCAGGGGTCGTGAGTTCAAACCTCACAGGAGGCAGGGCAGCTTGACCACGTTCTGTCCAACGTCTCTATCTTTGGTAGGCGTATCGGGAAGGAGCCAGGAGCGAGCTTTTTAATCATCTTACTTATTGGAACTTAAACATTTTTCCACACCTAATATTTGAATACCATGCAGGACAATAGAATGATAAGGGCGCCTTCAACAAGCCTCCTTAGCTCAGTGGTAGAGCACTGGTCTCGTAAACCAGGGGTCGTGAGTTCAAACCTCACAGGAGGCAGGGCAGCTTGATCACGTTCTGTCCAACGTCTCTATCTTTGGTAGGCGTATCGGGAAGGAGCCAGGAGCAAGCTTTTTAATCATCTTACTGATTGGAACTTAAACATTTTTCCACACCTAATATTTGAATACCATACAGGACAATAGAATGATAAGGGCGCCTTCAACAAGCCTCCTTAGCTCAGTGGTAGAGCACTGGTCTCGTAAACCAGGGGTCGTGAGTTCAAACCTCACAGGAGGCAG
>JAODGE020030374.1:0-20565 GCA_027574965.2 Ecitophya simulans | reverse complement strand
GTCAAGCCTATCATCCCCAAGGCGGTAGTGAAGAAGCGCACCAAGAAGTTCACGCGCCACTGCTATGAGCGCTTCCCCCAGCTGAGCGCCAGCTGGCGCAAGCCCCGCGGTGAGGACTCGCCCGTCCGCCGCCGTTACAAGGGCCAGAAGGCCATGCCCAACAAGGGTTACGGTAGCGACCGCGCCACCAAGTATATCACTCCCTCCGGCTTCAAGAACTTCCCCATCAATAACGTGCAGGACCTCTACATGCTGGTGATGCAGAACCGCAAGTACGCTGGCGTGATTGCGCACACCGTGGGTGCCAAGTCCCGCAAGGCTATCGTGCGCAAGGCCCACGAGCTCGACATCCGTCTCATCAACGGTAACGCTAAGCTCCGCAAGCTTGAGGCATAAAATGGCGCTGTTTTCCCTTTTCTTCTATCCTGATCTATTATTATTATTATTTAATCAACTTAAGAAATGTTATACATTATTTCTCTCCGTTGTGATTTCCTACAAGAGTATATGTATGCACGCTTCGACGTTGTAACTGTTGGCGTTGCTTCAATAGTACATTTTTTTGCTTACGCGTCTTTCACAGTGCGTGTAGACAATCGTGTAGATGGAGCTGTCCTTCGTTACATAGCGAAGTGTAAAATAATAATACGAATTTATCTAATCATTGTACTCATCTGCTTTTTTGTTATTGATAGTCCTCTTTCTTCCGGTCTACCCTTTCTATCGATTACTATATGGATACGTGTGTGCTCCCCTTGCGCATATGTCTGTGTCCTTGATTTTTATTATTATTTAAAAAATATACCGTCATACTGCCGTTGTAAATTGATCACTACATATATTTTCAGAGATAAATAGGAGAAGTATATAACCTAAGGCGTTACATTTTATTCTCAGAACAATGCCCCACGAGGATCACAGGAAGTACAAAATCCAGCGTGAGGAGATGCCCGCTGTTCCTCACTTTACGGACTTCAACGATCCTCGTTTCTGCGCAACTACTAACAAACAGAAGAACGGGATCCTTGCGTACTATCAGTGGCTTCATTGCATTGGCAATTGGGGTGAGGAGCACTCGATGTGCAAGAAGGCGCGGTGGTACGTGGAGCGCATGATGCATGAGACCTGGCTTGAGAAGTGGGAGGAAAGGCGTGCATTGGGCCATTTTGACCACACTGTTCTGTATGGCGTGAAGCCCTGGAAGGAGTTCGAGCCGCTCTACCAGCCTGTGAAGACGAACCGCAAGGGTGCATACGAGTTTTGGCTTGATCGCGATTTTGAGCCTTTGTATGACCCTGATGCGGCTGACTGGCGCGAGAAGGCTCCCATCCTCCACGATATGTTTGTGCTGGGGAAGAAGCCTGTTGCATAAAGGGATCTAAAATAAAAGGTTCCAGCGGCTACTTTACAAGTGGCTCGTTATAGTTACAGAAGTATTATTTTTCCGTGCTCTCCAGAAGCATGCGATAGTCTATTTCTGTGTAGGGAAACAGTATGAAGTAGTTCTCAGGAGTTCACGGGTGGAGATGTTTGTTTGCTTTCACTGGTGCCAGTCGGAATTGAAGAAACAAATATATCAAAGAAAGAAAAATAAAATGAATGTTCAACTCAATCGGAAGGCAGAAGGTTAATAGAAGAATTCGTAGCTGTCTTCTATCATTAGTAGGTTGGCATCAGTACATATATTTGTAGTTGTTTTTCTTTTGTTATTGTTTACTTTATTTTCCTGTGCTATTAGCTACATTACTTTACTTCGTTCATTTTTTTTTTTTAGTATGGTTGAATGTCATGGGTAACGACTCTACCTCTATATGGCTTTTTATTCTTTCTTTTTTCCCCCAGTACCTCAATTAGAGAGAATCAATGTGTCCGCATTATCACTTCTTTGTCGTGCAGCACAGATGACAATATATATATATATATATATATATGGGGATTGACATGCGTGCGCATAACTTTCTACCAGCAAGCTACTGATATTGGGCCTTCTTTTTTCTTCTACTTTTTTTTTACTCTCGAATTTTGTGGATTTCCACCATGTCAACGAGAATTGATAAGAAACGCTGAAATCTGTGAATTACCGCTTTTTCGGTATCACTGCTAGAGCAAAATACACCGAAGTTTTTTTTTTTTTGCATTACTAATATCGGTTTCTTAGGTTCCAACGCTTCCAGAAAAGGAAACATACATATTTAGTAGTACCTACCATCAGTACCTCACCTGCAATACGAAGGTGTGCTTGCAGACGGAAGCATAACGAATAGGGGATCACCTAATTTGTGAACATGTCCGAGGCACATTACGGTCTTACGACATTCAGTCCATCTGGTAAGTTGGTGCAGATTGAGTATGCCAATACAGCTGCCAGCAAAGGTACATCGGCGCTTGGTGTGAAGGCTACTGATGGAGTCGTCATGGCAGCGAAGAAGAAGACGTCTACTTCCTTAGCGGACGCTTCAACTGTTTCGAAAGTTTTTGTACTCGATGATCATGTGGGCTGCACCTACAGTGGAATGGGGCCAGACTGCCGCGTGCTTGTCGACGCCGCCCGCAAGGACTGCCAAAAGTACAAGCTGACATATCACGAGCCTATACCGATCAACCAACTTGTACGAAATATCAGCTCGTTGTACCAAGAATTCACGCAGTCCGGAGGTGTTCGCCCCTTTGGTTGCTCCCTTCTGGTTGCCGGTGTGGACGCTAACGGCCATCATCTCTACCAGCTTGATCCAAGCGGCACCTTCTGGGCATGGAAGGCAACTGCAATCGGAAAAAGCAGTTCTGATGCAAAGGCCTTTCTGGAGAAACGCTATACCAGTGACATGGAGTTAGAGGACGCTATTCACACAGCCCTACTAACCCTTCAAGAGGGATTTGATGGGAAGATGACCCCGGATAATACCCAAGTTGGTCGTGTAGTGGAGGGAAGGTTCGAAATTCTCTCTGCGGAGCAACTGCGTGACTACCTTGACCAGATTTGAGTCATTGACGATGCTCGTCCTCTTTTTTCTTGTTTGTTTCTCCAGACAGCAACAGCCAGGTAGCGAGCTTTCTATATATTCAGTTGTTCTTTTATATACACGTATCTTTGTGATTCCGCCGAAGCAATATTATTTACTGGACTGTCACTAGAGTAACGAGATGTGACTATTATTCCTGCAACTGCAACCGATATACCATTAGCAGAAAAGTACACATGAGCGACTCACCCTTCTGATACACACTACACTAAACAACAAAAAGATGATGCTCTATTATATTGTTCTGGTCTACTCTCTGCAGCATTGGCAGCAGCAAAGGACACTGTGAGACGCAGCTTCCCGCACTACTAGCAACCCATCTTTTTTTTTCCATTTTTCACGTGTTTATCTCATTTCATTTTCTGTTTCATTGCCATTACCGCTGTCGTTTAACCCTCCCTCCGGCGATTTCGTTCTTTTCTTCTCCTTCATCCTGCAGTGACGGTAGGACGCTTTGATCTCGGGAGGACTCCCCTGGCAGTGCCCGTCTACAGACCACTACAAGATTCAGCAGTTACAATGAGTTCCACCACAACAGCGACGACACTAATGCGCAAGAAGCTCTGTGTACGGAGCGCGCTTATGCTTGGGAAGCACAAAGTACTCTCAAAGGATCAGTTTACTAGAATATGCAGAGAGGGAGCAAGTATCTCACCCTCTCTAACGATGACAGCTGGCGAAGCTGACGAATATCTGAATAGCTTGTGCAAAGTGCGTCAAGTTGTTAAAATAGATGACAACACAATCTACTTAGCCCCTCGAGACGTCGTGAATGCAGTGCACATCGCTGCAGGGCTACCACCACTTTCCCACGGATTGCCCACTCTACAGCGCAAGAGGCGTGAGATTGCTGCGTCGATGAAATCCGCAGATGAGCTATTTGGTTCTCACATTCAGACCGCAGTCCGGAAAAAAAAAACCCTGTGGGCATTAACGACGTTACTTAGTAGCACGCAGATGACTGTGCTAGCGTACTTTAACTTTCTTGTGTATGGCTGGGATGTTATGGAGCCAGTGTGCTTTTTCGTTACTGCCGTGACAGCCTTGTGCACATATGTGTATTTCCTACGTTTTCGGAAGGAATATTCCTATGAACATGTGGATGAGCAGTGTGTCCAGGAAATGCTCGAGAAGGCGTTGCGCGACAGTCATTTCGACGTAAAGAAGCACATTGACGATGTAAAGCTTGCAGCCTCTATTGACACTGCATTGGCGCCACCATCAGGCGCAGTATCCTCTGCAATCACCGAGTTAGCGATCCAAAAATAGTTGCGTACGCCCTTACAACTCCGCGTTTCTTTTTTTTTTCTCTCCCTTGCAGTAACCCTGTGCAGGTATGTATGCCAAAGTGAACGAGAGAGTGTGTGTGGATGGGGGAACCCTTTTGGGCCGCGCATGTGCGTGTGCGTGCTGGTATAACTGTCGCTGCCCCCTTTCCTCGTCTCCACGGAATGAAAAGATAAAAAAACACTAAAAGAGGGGGAAGGCTAAAAAAGCTTCGCTCCCCCGACTGTTACTCTTTCCCATTGCTGCTAGTGACTGTAACCGTTTCCACTTCAACATCTACGTGTGAAGATATTTAACACTTTTTATTATTATTCACTGCTAGCTCCAAATTCCTCGATTCGTTTCTCCTCTCCACCTTTCCTTGAAAAACATGTTGTTTTCTTCTGCGGTATAATACACATGGCTCGTACATTCTCTTAGTAGTTTTGTTTTCTTGTGTTGCTTTGTCATATTCACCCTCCTTCATGTCGTGGACTGTTCACGAGGATGAATACAGAACGGCAGAGCCGAACCTCGAAGAGATTCTTCAGCAGGTCGTTGTGGACGAAGAGGAAGAGCACACTCAACGCCAACAGTCTCCACCGAAGCCTTCTGGGCGCTACACTAAGAGCTCGCAGGTGTTTGCGGCGCCGGTGCCCATGGCACCCAGTGACCTTTCCACCTCTGCTAAGGACCCACTCGATGGCGTTAACGCGTGGATGCATGCCCCCACTCCCGCTCACTCCTCTGTCCCGAATGGGCACGCCAGCCCATACACTCCATTCCGGCAGCATCAACAGGGGAAATTTGGAATACGCTACCAGGGAAGCGCCAACCGGCACGAGCGTGCCCCGAAGAACCCCAGCATGAATTACACACTCACGCCACAAGGAGCAACTAAGCGTGGAAGTCACTCGCACCTTGACGAGAGCGCGATGACGCCTATGGAGATGCGCAAAATTTCCATGATGCTCCCCATGGACGAGCCAGATGTACTGTCTGGTGGGGGAGGGCATTACATGGACTGGTCAAATTCCATTGGAAGTAAATTCCAACAGCCAACTTACACCAATATAACAGCGGATAGTATGCGTGGAAAGGTGTACGAAACTGCAAAGGATCAGCACGGTTGCCGTTTCCTGCAACGGTGGCTGGACACAAACTGTGATCCCGAGGCTGTGCAAGTGATAATGAGCGAGATTATACCGCATGTTGCGGAGCTGATGACTGACCAGTACGCCAACTTTCTGGTTCAGAAGCTGTTCGACATCATGCCAGATGATGTGCGGTACAACGTAGCACGCGTGGCGGCATCGAAGATATCTACGATAGCGCTAACGCCACATGGCACATTCAGTGTGCAGAAGATGATTGAAACTATTTCAACGCGTGAGGAAATGGAGATCGTCCGCGAAGCTCTTTCGAGGAATGTTGTTCGCTTAGTGAAGGATGCCCATGGGAATCATGTAATCCAGAAGGTACTTCAGCGCTTTGACTATGCTGACAAGGAATTCATCTATAAAGCTGTTGCTTACGATTGCGTCACCATAGCCAAGAACAAGCAAGGCTGCTGCGTCCTTCAGCGATGCTTGGAGTATGCTTCTCCTGTCCAGAAGGCAGCGCTCGTGAAGAACATACTGGCGTGCTGCCTTCAAATCGTTCAAGACCCCTTCGGCAATTATGTTCTCCAGTACGTCCTGGACACGAACGACTCTACCATTAATGACACTATTGCAATAGCGTTCTTGCCGCATATCGTTCATCTCTGCATGAACAAGTTCAGTTCCAATGTTATGGAGAAGGTGCTGCGTGGAGCGTCGGCCCATATTCAGGAGATGTACGTCGAGACGATCTGCAACCCCGAAATTGTTACCCGCCTTATTCAAGACGACTTTGGCAACTACGTTCTGCAGACCGCTTTGTCTATCAGTTCACCAGCCCAGTCTGAGGTACTGGTGGCTGCCATTCGCCCTCTAATGCCACTTATCAAGAATGCTCCGTACGCAAAGAAGCTTGAGGGGAAGATGGAGGCTATCTCTCGCAAGACTACCGTTGGCCCCGTCAACACTGGCAGCTATCGTAAAGCAACGGAGTACGAACTCGGGAGGCGGCATGATTCGACAAGCCCAAAATACGATCATTTAGGCAGCTACGGGCACCACCACCACCGCCTTCACCACGAGCCTCGCCCCACATCATGGCAGACATCGTAAACAACTCGGAATGGTCAACACATGAGTGCGGTTGTGTGCCAGTGAAGAGGGTCCAACAACAGCAACAACAACACACACACACACATAGACTTTCTCCAACTTTTCATCTTCAACCATGCTGGTGTACCCAATCGTGCTGCCCACTGCGTCGTTCAGTAGTGTCGCGACCCGGTTGTAGTTCCCTGTCGCTGTCGTTTCTTCACTGTGTACATTTCTTTGCGAATATGTTATTATGATCCCCTTTTTGCTGTCTGTCTATTGCTTTGCAGTGATTGGAGACGAGTAAGAAAAAACAAACAATTCGAGCCTCCCAGATGGAGTCCAATTATGCACTCCATCTTACCACAAGAGGAGGATGAGGAATGGAGAGAGAAAAAAAAGGATGCGCCAAGTGTACCTTCTCCCACTACAGTGAACATGCCCATGCTTTACTTGGTATTTGTGAGAGGCTGCAGTATACACCACGAACGGTGGTCTGCAACAATTTTTCCACAGATGATATATACATATGCGTACATACACATGCACAAATGAACACTGTACGTGGACTCCGTGGTGACATACAATTATGCGGTAACTGTGTAAGAGATTTATAATAGTAGTATCCTGTAAACGAGCGGATAATAATACAAAAAGAAATCAGTAGGGCTTTTTTTTCCATCTTTGAGGGCTGCCATATTGCTGGTGTACTTGTATAATTGCTATTTCCTAATTTTTTTTCTCTGACTTGCAAATGTCAGCGTCTGATCAGCTTCTCTTTGCTGCTGGCATCATTTCAGGTGGAGCTACCCTCAGCAAAAGAACGAAGATAATTATTGAGGTGGATGTTGTTACGTGCATGAGTACTAGGTGGTGATCGCCACGTGGCTGCTTGTGTGTGTGTGGAAAGAGTTTTGGCGATATAGTTGTTAGCACTGAATGGTGAATATAACGGGGGAAACAGCAAAAAAAGACTACAATAGTTAGCGTGGCTAATGACTGTACATGCGTGCGTGTGTGTTGCGGATACCTTTTTGCCCCGAGTGGGGCTACATATTCGGCTTCGTTAATGTATCTCTCTTGACATGAATTATGTTTCGTAACTACTGGGGTTGGCAGTATTAGTTAACGAAGGTTGCATGTGATTGACCCTCGATCACGCACGCACGTATGCAGGCATCACCAGTGTTCGAAATGCCAGGAATAGCGTTCAGAGAGAGGCGAGTGGTCTTATAGGGGAATCCGGGGGGAAGAAAATGACCGAGTAGCTGCTTCGCACACTGAAGGAGGCATTATTAAAGAGGGCACGTGCTTTGGAGATATCGCTTTGATTATTCACCTTCCACCCACTCTCCCAGTTACGCTGCTAGTTCGGGTACTGTACACTCAGACGAACGAGAGCCATGAGGTGCCACGACATCCATGTTTGTATATTTTTATATAAAAAACTCTTAGTGTATTGCGAGAAGAAAGAAATCAACCTGGGAGGAAATGAAATCACCGACCAGTTCCACGTACGTATATATTATTCGCATTTACATTTCTGTGTTGTTATCCGCAGCAATGTGTTTTACAGGTGGTGCTGTTGTACACGTAGTTATGAACCCATAAAGAAGGATGGTAGAAAAGCAACAAAAGAAAGGACCAAACGCCCATACGCCGACCATGTATGCAGAGAGGTAGAGGCCAAGCTGCGAAACTTGTCCCTTTCAACAAATCAAATGTGTTATAGGCGTGAAGGGAGGGACTGCTGCAAGTATAGCGGGCTTATGGTGGCCACTTCTCCCAACTTAACAATTGACTCACCGGATGTGACTGCGGTGTGCTCGCTCTTTTGCGCATCGTGATTGCGTTGTTTCGTCCCCTCTCTCTTTTCCGCCTGTGTGCTCATTGTATGCGCCGGTGTACTCCTTTGACTAACCATACTCCACAAGAGCGATAGTGTAGCTCCTCATGCCGGTCCAACGATGTCAGACAAGCCAATTTTGCTTGAGGAAACGCTGAGTCGTCTTGAAGCCAATGTATCAAAGGTAGCTGCTCAACAACAGGAAATGCTTGCCATGATGTTACCCACTGCAGCAACTTGGCACACTCAATCCCGAGACAGATGCCAGGGTAACGCTGGAGAGCGGGACCGCTGTGGTTCTACATTAGACGCCACGGTGCTCAACGGGGATGGCACCCTCTCTAGTCCGGAGGAATGCGACCCGACCCACTTGTGCGATTGTTGCTACGTGATTTCAGCAGATTGCTTTCCTTGCCCACTGTGCGGCCGTGA
This sequence comes from Ecitophya simulans, assembly GCA_027574965.2. Lineage (NCBI taxonomy): Eukaryota > Metazoa > Arthropoda > Insecta > Coleoptera > Staphylinidae > Ecitophya > Ecitophya simulans. Next base: position 11,809 of record JAODGE020030374.1, on the reverse strand, counting down.
GTGGTATTGCAGCCCTGCGTGTCAGAGACTGCGCATCTATGTGCACGCCTCTCGTTGCGCTAAGTGCAGATGAGTTCCTGCACTTTCCATCGCTTCCACATGACCTGCTCCACAGCTGTATATCAATTAGATTTCGCCTTATCCATTTTATTGTTTACTGTACGTTTTTAGTGTACTTGTGTATGCTTCCGGTGCCATTCCCTCTACATTTCGCCTGTCGGCCAGCATTGGAATTGGATAGGGCGGCTACTATATAGTGCCTTTCCCTCCCATTGCGACATCGCGCGAGTCTGTGCGGCTTTGAGATGCGCTCATGTCTGATGGTCATATACACAAACGTCCCTTTCTCCATGCCATCACGCATTCTCCAGCACATCCCTGTAGATTATATTATTATCGCCCATTTGTGTGACGTCATTCCCTCCCCACTTGTTTTCTTCTTCATTTTGTTTTACGGAGAGGCGAGAACATGAACGCTGATAAGATTCGTAGTATTGCAGAGGCGGTCTCCTCCAGCGACCTGGTTACATCCAAAGAAGCGAAGCGGCAGCTCGCCGACCTTCTTTCACCCTCATCGCTGGTAGACATTTGGAAAGACCCAGGGAGCCTGTCGCTATTAGAGGAACTTCTTGTGGATGTTTCTGCCGTCAAGAACGAAGACGTGTATGCCTGTATTGGTGGGGCGCTACAGCGAGTGTTCTCCGACTCAGACTATTGCAAGGAGTTGCTGTCGTTGGATAAAGACATGATTTTGTCCCAGTTTCTGCTATCCACTTTCTCTGAAGAAGATGTGGAGCTAGCAAGCAAAATGCGTCCCGCCGCCATTGCACTCATCACGCTTGTGGGGAACGATACGGATGCGAGCGCGAGGGTATCACAAATAATGTATGACAAGCTCCAATCCGATGCAGTGCTGCGCCTTTTCGATTGTGATGCTACCGGTTGCAAAGGAAACGAAGATGTGTGCCGATTTCTCATCCACCATACACCTGGGCTGATCTGTTACATATTTTCAGAGACAGTTGAGGCATTCGACTTGGATCCACTGGCGTTGGCGAACTATTTGATCGTGTGTGGTATTGTTTGTCGCTTCGAGCAGCTTCCTTGCGTACTTGCGGAAAGAGTTCAGCGAGCCCTGACACTCAGGGGGGACTTTCTTACATTAGCATTTGTTTGTCGGTTCTGCAGCATTGCATTGCATAACCACAACGAAAATGCCGTCACGTATGCTGAAAAATGGACGAGCGCCGCCGAGGAGTGCCTGAATGCGTGCCCAGCTGATACTGTCGATGCTGTCTTCGATCTCATCGGATCTGCGAGCACTACAGCAGTGGGCTGGAGCCGTGTGCGCACGTCACTGAGTAAGGATGTTCTGTCCCAGTATCTTCGCTCTCGTTCAGACACGTTACGCTTGTCCACGCTACAGCTGCTCCTTACGATAGTGACTTCTCCGCATTCTGAGCCTCGTTTTCTCACTGAAGAGCTATTCAATGATGTGTGGAATCTGAGGACTTTCCCCGAGGAGCGTGTCCGAGTGGTACTGTGGACATTGGCCCTCGCTGTGATGCGGCGCAAAGAGCTGAGAGCTGCTTATGCGCCTCTGTGCGCTGCATTTTTATGTGGTCGCCCAAACGAAGATTCCTCCACCGTACGACACCTGCAATTGAGCACCGCAGGCGTACTCATAAGTGATGGCGAGATACCCGAGTCCACACTACACTCTCTTCAGGAATTTGTGCAGAGGGGTCTCTATCCCAAAGGGTCAGCCGGAGTTGCTGAGATGACCCGCGATTAGATTTTGCTCTTATCCTCCTAGGTGACTTAGTCCCTGAGCTTCACCGCATATATGTATAAATAAATATATATATATGTGTGTGAGCGAGTGAGGGAGTGGTGCCACTGGATAGGAGGTGTACGCTACGTTGTTTCATTTTTCCTTTACGGTTCCTTGCTGTGCGGGTGTGAACACCGTCACAGGGAGGAGAGGGGGGTGAGGAGGATAATCTCACATTCCTGGCTAACGATCAGTAATGCAGAGTATTACCTCGCGCTCCTGTTTTACTCATGCATTCCATCTGCGAGCAGTGAACTCACTCTACCATGCACCTCTCTTTCAACTGTCATGCCCACCACCGATATATAGTCGTATACACAGCAACCCAGCACAAGAACGTTCACACCCGCAGGTGTTCCTCGTCCATAACATAGATATAAAGCACTTTCCAAACGTTGGGGTGACATGTCTGCTGTCCGGGAGAAAGCGGTAGTGCTGATTGATGGGCCTGCGCTTGTACACCGCTGGTTTCATCGCTGGAACTACATGAATCAGCGCCAAGGCAGCAGCGTCGACCCCAAGCGCTTCACCATTAAGAACACGCGATATATAATCGCAACCGCCCACAGTTTTGACCCAAGCCACTTATCTCAGCATCTTTTGTCACCACAGGTGGAGTACGCCCACACCCCAAAGCACAACAAGATTATTATGTGCTTCGATCAGGGCGATGGGGGGAGGTCTGAGATCTACCCGGAGTACAAGCAAAACCGCAGCGACGTTAAGCGGTCACCTGAGCTGTTAGTCATGGAGAAGGTAGCGAAGAAAGTACTGCTAGAGGAGCAGGAAGGAACCGTGCTGGTTATCCCAGGCTGCGATGCTCGACTGAAAACACTGAACGCCGAGGCCGACGATATGATCGCCACTATCGCCCTACGAAATCAGCAACTGAAGATTCCAACGGTGGTGATGTCGCACGACTACGATCTATACCAGTTGATTGATGATGCTGGGAGGAGCTACCACTACGACATTCGCACCAAGCATTTGGTGTCGGAGAAGAGTGTGATTGAGCGCGTCGGGGTGCACCCAAAGCTGATCCGGGACTTCAAAGCTCTGGCCGGTGACGCCTCGGACAACATACCCGGCGTAAAGGGAATTGGCAAAGTGCGAGCTCGCGAGTTGCTGAAGAAGTACGGGGACTTGGAGGGTGTGCTCTCAAAGGGTGTGCGGCGACATGGCGGCCATGTCGGCGACCTTCTACGCGACGGCTCCAAAGATGCTCTGATTTCGAGGCAGCTGGTTGACTTCAGAATGTGCCCAAAGCTACTGAAAACGTATGAATCCTTCCTTAAATTGTGAAGGAAAGGCGAAGTGTTGCTTTCTTTCGGCTTCCTATGTTCTTTCCGAGAATGTATGATTACCTTGCTCACGGGGCGCGATACCAGTCACTGAATGACACGCTAACAGTAGCACCACTCATCTGTGCGTATGTTCAGGTGAGGCTGCACTGAGGCGAATGCTTGCGTGGAACTTGCGCTGGTCAGCGTCTTTATTTTTTCTGCATAGACACCCTTTCGGCGAGGCAAAGGGATATAGATATGGAGTAGTTTTACTGTCTTTTTTTGATTCTTTCTTGTCACCCTTTCCCCTCCCCCCTGTTCCGACCTTCGGGCTCTTCAGTGCTCGTAAGGCATGAGTGTAAGCTCTCTTTCTTTGTTTCACTGTTTCTCCAGTCTACTACTTCCTCCACACCTCCCTCCCCCTTCATTGTCAATGTTGTGCTCATTGATTGGCACATTCTCACTTTTGGCGGTATGCAGTTTCAGTATCCACAACACATTCGAAGCGGCACATACACACATACGCTCGCACAATTGCATTTGTGTCTCTTTCCCTATACCCCGCCTCTCGCGCGCTCGGGACATTCCGCGTCGCTTTGGGTCTCTTGTCTGTTGACTGAAGGTGCCCAGTCTCACTAGTTGGGCGTATTTTCTGTCAGTGGAGGGAATTGACAACCTTCCCCCCCCCCCCCCCCCGGCAAGATAGAAATATACAGGCGAGATGGGCGAGCAGGAGCCCTTGCAAGAGCCTCCGCTTCCCCGGTACCGGTTTCAACGGAGCACAGGGACATGGAGAAGAGAGGCTGCACGCCACGGGGTCGAGCCCGCAATTGCGGGCCCAGCAGTTGAGTCCAAGTCGTACGAGAGTTCCTACGATTACTTCCTAAGGTGTTCATATGCTGTAGAGAAGAAAACGGACCCCGATGCACTGCGTCAGAGACAGAGCGAGGACGCGTGGAGTCACATCGAGAGGTTTCAAGTCCGTCACCTCAACTGCTCTGACGCCCCGGAGCTGTTGCGTGGTGGGCGCGAGGAAACTAGCAGCAGTGACGGCGATGGTGGTCGCGGTGCAAGCGCCGGGCGATGTGACAGTCGCGTAGCTCCACCCATCTCAACCCAGGGCACCAACGATGATGACGCTGCGACAGAGAAGCAGCGGCTGCGTGTACGTGCAGCTGCGAGCCCCTTGATGGGGTTTCTTGCCGGCGTGCCCCTTAGCGAGGTGTATGACGCGCTGCGTCGTGTGAAGGGTTCTGTGCTGCCCAGCGACGTCGCGGCTGGTGCACCGGAAGTGCGGCTAACATTCGAAGAGTTTCGTATCTTTCTTGGCCACGTCAGAGAGGCCGATGCGATTAGTGGTGCATACCAGTCGCGGATGATGAGGCTGCTTCCCTCCTATGACAGCAGTTCGAAAACCTGCACACCGTACGATTTGTACTCGTATGTAGTCGAGCACAGCCACCACCCCCGACTGAACCTGAGCGTTGAGATGCTGTTCCGCGCGTTTGACACTGATGACAAGGGCATCATCCCGATCGAGGCCCTCCATTCCCGGGTGGTGGCTGCGTGGGCAGAGGTGAACACCTTCGGTAACCTGCGGGACCAGTGGCTAAAGCTCTCTGCTGCTCTTGAAGCTGACGAGGACGATGGCACACCACTTGGAGAGGGCATGACATTCGTTGACAAGCAGTTGACCCGTGCGCTTCTCTGCACTTCACCACTGCTCTTCAGTGTTGCCGACAGCATCAACCTGGAGGGAGGTAAGAAGGTGGCAGTACTCGCAACCGCACCGGAGTGAGTACTGAGGGCAGGGGAACATGTATCACTGCGAGATGCGCAGTGATCGTAACTTGACACTATTCAGCAAAAAACGTAAAATAACCGCAAGATCTCAGCAGTATCTATCTCTCTCTGTAAGTATGGTAACTATCATGTGTATATTATTGTTGCGGGGTCCACTGCAACACACAACCACGCATACTGCGCAAAACTACCGGAGAGGCCTATTGCAGCCGTTTCACCTAAATGTAAAGTAATCATACATGCGCACACGCTCACACAGCATCTATACAATCGCAGCACTACCCTACGCTACATCTGGTTGCTGAGCCTACCAGAGCCGAGAGGGAACCGGATCGCACGCACATACACGAACAAACACACTGGCAACTGTGCAGCGAGCACACTGACGCTATTTCTCTGTAACTGCACTTTCGTCACTACTCACCACTGACTTCATTCTTTTTTTTCTTTGTGATATGCCGCAGCTGAGCTAACTCGAGGCGAGATGAGTGCAATTCCTCTCTCAAACGAGCAGTTAAAGAGGCTCCAGGAGAGCACAGCGTTGACGGAGGCACAGATTATTCGACTGCACAAACGGTTCGCTAAAATTGACAAAACGAATAGAGGAAAAATCAATCGCGAAGACCTCAATGCCATTCCTGCGCTAGTGTCCAACCCCTTAGTCGATCGCGTGCTTGCAGTGACGGACTTGAACAGTGACAAATACATTGACTTTGAGGAGTTTGTGCGTGCACTCGCAATTCTCTCATCAGAAACTGCTAAGGAAGAGAAGCTACGATTTACCTTCAAAATGTACGATATTGATGGGGATGGCCGTATTAGTAACAAGGACCTCTACCAAACGCTACGCATTATGGTTGGTATGAATTTGACAGCCGTGCAGTTGCAACAAATCGTTGACAAAACGTTCATTGAGGCCGACGCGAATCGTGATGGCTACATCACCTTTGAGGAATTCGAGAAATTTGCTATGAATACAGACTTTGGCGACCGTTTGAGTTTGCACTTTTAAGACCTTTTGAAATTTACTTTCATAGTTAGACTATGGGTTGTTGGTGCTCCTCTTTTTTTTACGTTTCACTTACATTTATCCAAGTCCAGTATGGCAGTGCAGAGGCGCGTACATCTATGCTCCACCTTCATCAGCACTAGTCAAGTCACTGCGCCAGAGCATGGGTGTAGAAGGGCGGATGCATGTGTCTCTCTTGGTTCGTGTGTATGCATGTGTACCGCTTTTATATTCGCTACTTCGTGCGCCATTGCCTATCCCCATCAAGTGCCTTTTACACCATTCCCGGCCTACTGCCTCCTGCAAATAGTTAACATTCCACTGGCAGTACTTTTGATTGTTGCGATGCTCTCGCTCTGCCTCTTTCTATCCCCCTTTCCACGTTGTTCTTTGCTAGTTTTCTTCAACGCATAAGAAGAGGCGTGCTGTAAGAATGCTACGCCGTACGGAGCTGGCGCTGAAAAAAGGCTGGACGCACACCCCCGGTAAGACTAGACGTGGCGGGAAGAACTTAGCGTGGCGCCCAAAGATATCAGAGGGGAAGCTGAATGAATTTGTTCCCCTCAACTTAGTGCATCCTCGCCGTCACCCCAACAACTGGCAGGTGCGTCAATTCAACGCCCTCGGATACACGCAGTGGCCCAAGGAGATTGGCTTCTACAATGCTGGCGATAACTTTGAGGTTACACCCGAGGCGTCGTGGCGCTTGTTCATGAGCTGCCGGGATGAGGACTTCTGGACAAAGCTGCATAACGAGCGGACAATCGTGTACTTGCTCCCACTTGTGGAGAAGCTCCCAAAAGAGAATATGGAGCGGGTGCACGTCGTGTTGCGGCATCACCTGAAGCGCTTTGGGGCCGACCACTACATTTATAACGCAGTAATGCAAGCCTCCGCATTCGCGCGTGACTTTTCTCATTGCGAGCAGCTATTCCGTGAAATGGATGCGCTCGGACTCGAGCCAAATGCCCAGACATATGTGAATATGATGCTTGCTGCGAAGCTCGCCGGGCAGCCCCGGGAGAAGGCGGAGGAGTACTTCAAGGAAGCGGTGAAGCGAGAAGCGCTGGTGTCGGTGCTGCGCTTAGACATGGAGTTCAACATGTGGATGGACCAATTGGAGCGCCTGGGCTCCTTTACTGGAAAGAGTGGGTACCTCTCTGTGAACGATGAGGGGGCCGCTCCGATGCCCCGCGACATGTGGGCAATCTGGGGCTGGCATAGGTCTGAGTCCAAGTTCATCAGCCGTAGAGAGCTCATTGACGAGCAGGTGCGCAACCACGTGCACGGTGGAAAGGAGTTGGTAGGCACAGTATTCACGAAGACTTGGCGCCAGCCGTGGGCGAAGTACAATGGACTGTTGCCCACTGATTACAATGGGCCATACAACGTACCCCCAACCACCTTCCACGATTCCCCTCCCCCTGAGTGCAATGAAGAGAAGGCCGGTAAAGCCTTCTAGGAGTGTGTGAAGATTGTCAGTACTAAATACTCTCTCACACGCACACACGCGCACTCCAGAGCAATGGCGTGAGCATAATCAACAACCAAAAGAAAACCAGATTGCCGCACAGAGTGCAGGTACAGCGTTGGCATGCTGCCCACCCCCGCTGCCTGGCAGTCGCGACTGCGCCAGAATAAAGGCTAGGTCAACAGGGCTGAGCGAGCGAGAGGGGAGAGGGAATAGAAAAGAGGAGCGGATTGTAGGAGTGCAGGACCTGCACGAACCGCCTACAGTACCTCTGCATTCATGGATACTATATGATGAACACTTGCACACACACACACTCGTTCTCATCTCCTATTCTCCCTTTTCAAATAAATAATTAATTAATGGATCTTGTCTTAGCTGTTGCCTCCGCATCACATTTACTTAGGATTCAATAAAGCCACTACAACCACTGCGAGGGTTACATTTTCCCTCTTTTTTTGGTCCCGTTGACATTCATTAAAATAGGGGAGGCAGGGAATAGGGAGAGGAAGTTGGTTAGAAGTCCTTCATATTGTGTTTACAATTATCGTTGTCCCCCTTCTTGAGTTGCCTCCTTGCTCAACGCACCCACAGCAGAGAAGTCACTGCAACATGTCGCGGGTGTATGTGCGCTTTTTGGTCACTGGTGCGTGCCACCCACTTTACTCTGGAAGACAGTTTAACTTGTACATTCCCCTCACCCGTGCTGTTGATGGAGCCCCAACGACAGTTAGTGACGTAGAGAATCAAGTCCGCAGGGAGTGGCCGGATGACCTAAATGAAATGTCAGCATCTATTCAGACAGTAGGTATTAAGATGCTGAGAAACGGTAATTTATTAGCGCACGAGACGCCCTTCGATCAGTACCTCTCATCGTCGGAGATATCTGCAGCAAAAGCTGGCGACCCTGGAAAGTCCGAGGTTTCGGTGCACCTCGTCGTGCAACCCAAGCGACCGGATCCAAATCAAGCGACCACCCAAGGCAGTAGCGCTTCGCCAGAAAAAAACAAGCCGCATGGTGCACCATCCTCTTCGCGCCCACCTGCTCAAGGGAATGCATCTGGGAATAATGCGAATCGCAATCATGAGGTGAAGGATGAACATTGCTGCACTGTTATGTAGGCACTCATGCGCACTCCTGTCACTTTGTTTTTCCTCTCCTCTTTCAACCTCCCACACTGTTGGGTGCATGGTTTGGTATACTGACCGTGGGCTCTTACTCTGCTGCCCCTCCACCGCCTATAGCAGCGCTAGTGAACTTTCTAGTAGCAATGGCGGTAAAGTTTAGTTTCTTAAAAAAAGGCAGCATTTGTCCAAAGAGTGCACGTCTATGCCAAACGTGCACGACCGCCACTGTGAAGTTCGAGCAACCCCACCCCTCCTCGTTTTTTTCTATTGGTTTCCTATTCAGTCGTTATTCTATGTGTTGTGGATGTAGAGGGAGATGGCGTTGATTTAATTATGTTTTTTCCGGGGGGAGGGAGGAGGAGGGGGTGTCTGCACTATTTCGCTGTTTCCTTTTTTTCCACCACAGTCGACTGCTCGCTATGTATCTTTATTACTGCAACTAACATTATTATTTTCACTTCTTTGTTTATGTTTTATTTATTGTTCTTTTGGACGTGCTTGTGCCAATCAATCAACCTTTTATGCACACTGTTCGCTATGATTCGTCAAGAGAAAAAAAGAGGAGCCGGGAAGTGCCGTCCACACTACAGTGTCAGTTTTATGATTGCTTTTATACAATTCATAGTGCCTGAAGGATCCCCCAAAAGGGGTAGGATGGGTAACCTAGCGCTCCGTGACGTCTAAATTGGAGCGTTTTCTTCTCCCTGAAACTAGATATGGCCACTGCTGTCGGGATTATATTCATACACGTACTCCAATCGGTCACGGGGATGACTGGAGAAGTATGTGTGTTTGTGTGCATCTGCCAGCATCAAACATCTGAAGGAGTTTTTTTAATGTTGTTGAATTCCCGCACTCTGTTTTTTCAATTTTTTCTTCCCGCTTTTGTCGTTTATCATTTACTGAATGCTGCGGCGGGCTTCATAAATGTACTCCAATGTGCGTGCAACTGACAGCCGGTGTAGCACGCTGACACTGCACTGAGGAGGGGCCCCCCTTCTTAGGCTGGCACATTGTAGGAGTCAATGCTCAACACCAATGAGACTGGGCCGTCCCCAGACTCCGTGAGTGTGCCCCTGACAACGTGGAGTGACGAGGAGCGGAGCAGCGCGTTAAGCTACCTGGCTGACCTCCTCACATCTACCATTGACAGCAAAGGTACAACCAAGGACGACATCGTCAGGGCTCTGGATGATTGCTGCAACCCCAAGGGTGATGCAGTGGATCTTGGAGAGGCGTGGCGTGGCGCCATGGCAGGGATCGAGCTGGAGCGCGCTAGGCGCGCACTCTCCGCTGCTGCTCCCGGAGCCCGTGGTGCGGAGACCCGAGAGACCCCGGCACCCACCCGCACATGGCAATGTGTAAACTGCGGTGCCATGCAGGAAATAGTGGATGTACAGAAGCTGCTGCGTTCCGGTAAATCCGAACGACGCAAGTTCACGGGTTCTCAAGCAGCCCTACTGTGCTCTAAGTGCGGCCTCGGGGCGTAGAGTGGCGATGGCACAGGAAATTCCTCTAGTTCATTCGATGCTGCCATGCTGCTAAACAGTAACACGGAGGGGGGCGACGAACGGTAATCAGCAGGAAAGGCCTCACTCAATCGTGCTGCAATACCACAGCAGTTATTTCCGCACATATAGATTTCTCTCTTTCTGTGTATGTGTAATGTATGGTAGTGCCACCACTTCATCAAAATGGAGAAGAAGCGAAAACAACAACCACAGGAAGAGAGGCTGATCAAGTATGGATGGACGCCAACTCATCCAAAGAATGCACAGTCGGAAAAAAATCAATACCACCCCCACTGCTTCTCAAGAGGAATATGACGGCGCTCCACCTACTGATCATCACATACACACAACTACATGTTTTTTTTACTCCCCATTTACCAAACTCTTCTATAGGGAAGCTTCTTTGACGTTGAGACGTTGTGACGCTGCAACCAAGCGGGATATACCCTCAAGCACGTTAATACGCATAGATATTATTCGCATTCTGTTCGCGTGTGCTCAAGACGGCAGGGACTTTTGCATCCCATCACAGACAAGGACACAGCAAAGTCACAAAATCTGACGCATCCCCCAGATACATAATAACTATACAATAGAGTTGACATTGGCACGTCGCGATTGACTACTGGTTGGCGATGGTGCTGTTTTCGACATTGAAGAACAGTGATGCTTCACCCGATGGTGTGCGCGAGGACAAGCAGGCGGCTGCGAAGAGTTACAAAGAAGCACTTCGCCAGCATACAAAGGCCCTAAAGGAGTTGTCCAGCTCCATCACTGCGTGTGTGCGATCACTGGAGGCGGTTGCGCTGTCCTTCTGCTCGCTCTCTGCGGACACCGACCAACCAGTGGCCATCAGTGTCGCGAGGGCGCTGAAGGCAAGTTTGGAGGAGTTTTGCGACAGTCGCGAGCTGGAGGACCTCCATGAGGAAATAGAGCACTCGCGTGGAGGGCGGTTCACCGGGTTAGATGCGGAGCAGAAAAGCTTGGAAGAGAATCACAAGCGTCAAATGAAGGCGAGTAAGACACTTGAAGCTCTCCGCAGCAGCTGCACGAAGTTAGAAAAGCGAGGCGACGGCTCTCCAAAGGCAAAAGAAGCACTCATGGTTGAACGGCAGCGACTGGACAAACAGGAGGTAGAATCCCGCCGGTTCGACTCCGAGTACACTGATGCCCTCACTCACTTCACGCAGAGTCTTGGGAGCACAGTGTATGATGACATAAAGGAGCTCACAAAGAGCATTCACTCAGTGTTTTCCATGCTCTCTTACCATTTCCGGAAAAGTAGTGAAAGCATGACCCAGAAGCGTGTTGCAGTTCACAGCGACGAGATGTCTCCCCTTGAGGGCTCAGAGAGCTGCGCAGCGGCGTAGATTCACCAATTTCATTGGAACAGCAGCAGCGGATTACTTTTTCTCTTTTGTTTTGGTACTTTCCCCTTGTATTCTCTGGAGTGTATTTGTATTTTTATTATTATTTGGGGGGAGGGGAGGGGGTGGCTTCGGCTATCGCCCTTGGTCTTGCAGTGAGAGTACAGTGACATAGCAAGGTCTCCTTGCAAGCAGTGTCACCGGCTCAATTTATTATAATTGTTGTTTCTTGTATGTGGTGTGGGTTCCTCGCGGTAATGACGCGCAGGGCAATTGTTATTGTTGTTCCAGTTGTGCTCCCGCTGGCACGCTGCTCCCCTATACATGGCATTGTGCATCACCCCCGGCCCCGCGCCCCCCCGCCGCCGCCCGGCCCCGGCCCCCGCGGCCCGGCCGGCGCGAT
>JAODGE020030354.1:0-12429 GCA_027574965.2 Ecitophya simulans | reverse complement strand
AGCACACGCACCTGTTCCTACAGCACTACCAGTCCAAGATGAACGCGATCAAGAGCGAGAAGGAGATCAAGATGCTGAAGAACCTCCTCTACTCCTGCAAGCGCGCCGTTTAAGATGGATGGATTTGTTTGTGCGGATGTGTTCTGATTTTGCAGCGTTTGTGCAAATCGTAGCACAGTAGTGTTTTTGTTAGATATTTTTATTATCAAGTGTTTATTGTGGTGCGGTTGTGGCTGCTGACCATGTTAGTACGAGAGGCGGTGTGCGCTGTGTTTGGTCATGTTTGGCGGGGGAAAGACCAAAAGTGCTCCGTTCCATCTATAGGCAATAATGAAGGTTGTGGAATAGAGCACGTAGCAACCTTTAACGTAGTACGAGGGCCTCTCAACTCATTGGTGAGTGAGACGAAAAAAGTGAGCCGCCTGAGCGGATCCGTAATATGTGACTGTTGTAGCCAGTGTGTTTCTCGAGTGGCTGTGAATAAGACCTACTCGAATGTTATATATATATAGTCACAAGTATGTGTGTGTGTACGGGATTGTTTTTCTGTTCAAGTGCTCGTCACCTGTATTTTGGTGAGCGATAGCTTGGCATGGGGAAATTACATAAATATATCTAGTATGTTGTTGTAAGGGGGAGGGGGTAGTCCACCCTTCATCACAATCGCGAATGAAGTATCTTGGCAGTGGAAATATATTAGGCGAGGTAAGCACCTGTGAGCCATGCTCCACAGTGTTGGACGGAGGAGAGAAGGAAGGATGGGTGGGTTAAGTACCTGCAATCTGGGTGGGTCGCTGTCCTATCGTGACTCTAATAACACACATGAATACAGCTTGTCCTGGCGAACTCTCTTCTCGGTCCCTCTTATATGCTTCCATTGTATGGTCTCTCTGCTTTTCGTTTGTGTGTTGGTTTTTTGGGGGGGCAATTCACTTTACAATTCTGGTGGTGGGCGAAAGCAACCGCATAGTATACTGAGGGGTGTGTAGTTAACCTCTGTGGCTCTTCCTCTGCCAGGTCTCTCCCCCTAGCGTGCGCCAAAGGGACGGACAAGATATCAAGCTATTTAGATATCTTTGTATTTGCAAAGTACACAAAGGAAAGAAGAACAACAACAGTAAAAAAAAGGAAGTATAGTGAATAGTTATCGGCAGCGTCTCTGAGGGTCGCCATAGGCCGCTGAGTACATAACCGAAAAAGCGCTTTCCCATTCTAGCTAGAGTAGTACTGATATTATTGTGTTTGTTTGGTGTTTGTTTTTGATTAGTAGGTTAGGGCGGTTTGTGCAAGCAAGCGTAATAGTGTGATTGCTTTTTTTGTGGCTGCTTACTAGACTTTATTGGAGTACACATTGCCTGTGGAATTCACGGCGGTGTAGTAGCCCATAGCGCAGCAGTGTGGTGAAGCGGTCATCCTTCGTTGCCACTCCTTGTCAGCTATTTAGTAATCCCCATACACACACACACACGCAGAGAGACCTCTCTCTGTGCAAGTAATCTGGCTCGCGAGTACCTTCTCTTTTTTGTGCCAGTCCTGACGCTCTTTAGCTCCACTCCCCACTGTGTACATCACTGATCTGGGCAGATTGAGTGCAAGAAGAGACAGAAGACGCAACTAGACCCCTGTGGTAGGCCGACAGTGCGGCTGCTGAATCTCTACGCATTAGTAATTATCATACATACACATACATACTCTCTCTCCCTGTTTCCCAGGTGTCATGTCAAAGATTGCCGCTAACGGATGGCGCTACAGCCGAAGCGGCCCCATCGCACAGGTTCTCCGGCTAGAGAAGGCAGAAATCACTCCCGCAAAGGGTCAGGCGGTGGTGCAGGTGGTCTCAGCACCACTGCACCGAGTGGACGCGGCTGTGGTGAACGGCACCGCGCTGGGCCGCCGACGCGTGAATATGGCTCCGTTCCCCCGCGTAGGTGGATGTGAGGGAGTTGGGAAGGTAGTCGCCACTGGCGGTGCCACGACTATCAAGGAGGGCGACACCGTGTGGATAGCCCCTATTACGGGTACCTGGGCAACACACATCGCTGTGAGCCCAGACTCCCTCCACCGGATTGAACCCTCCATGGCACGACTTGCTGTGAATGCATCTAATTTTATGGCGGCTCAGCAGCTCCTGCAAGGCTACGCGCGGCTCAGCAAGGGCGGCCCCGTCATCCAGAACGGCGGGAGCAGCATCACCTCACTGGCTGTGGCGGCGCTGGTGAAGCGGCAACTACCGCAGGTGAAGGTTTTCACCGCCTCCACGCCCGGGGAGCGATTTGAGGCAGCGAAGGTGCGCCACGCCAAGTACAACTCACAGGTGTTCGAGTACAACGGCAAAGGCGTCAGGGCCATGCATGCGGCCATGGGCGGAAGCGGCTCCAACTCTGGCGCCGCACTCTATCTGAACGCTGTTGGTAGCCGGTACTTTGACACCTTCCTTAAGCTCATGGCCCCGGAGAGTCACGTCGTAACCTATGGCGCGCAAAACAGCTTCGGCCTCATGTTCTCCGGCTCCAACCTCATCTACAAGGAGGTGACTATGCACGGTCTGTTCCTCCCCACCTACCTGTCTCAACTGAGCTACCAGGCGCGCCAGACACAGCTCGACTTTGTGCTGCGCGAGCTCTCCGAGGCTGGTTTTGAGTACCCAACTGTGACTGCGCCTTCACTAGAGAAGCTGCCAGATGTCTGGGATGACGTGTTCGTTCATGGAGGTAGAAAAGGAGTCGTTCAAGTGGGTCTGGCTTAGGGTCCGCAGCCTGGTGAAGAGGGCGAGAGGAGTCAGGAGTGAGGCGGAACAGATGTCACGCGGGAGTGCTCGTGTGCCTTTCCCCACGGTGTGACAGTAATATTATTATTAATATGTTGTTGTTGTTTGTATTCCTCACGGACTTGCGGCTTCCCCAATGTGTTCGACCCAGTAGAAGTTGGAGGCGCGACTCCAAGTTAGCGTATCTATGTAGCAAGTCTACGATTGTAGTATCACCCAAGGCAGCACTGCGCTTGCTGTGCGTACGTGCGCATATATATATATATATATATGGTATGTGTGCGCACGAGAGAGGGTGAACGCACAACAGTGCGGGCGAGTGCGATTGGCAAAAAAAGAAGGTTCAGTTTACTGATGGACTGCTGAACGCCCATCTCATCAGCAACTCCAAAGCTGTCATTGCTGTCAGCCCTATTGAATTATGGAGTTGGGCAAACATTGGTTACAGCACTCTCTTGACTCAATGATCATATTCCTGTGTGAGTGGCTGGACTGACTACATATACATGCACATGACTCTCATTCTGACCCATACACTCCTACCCCACCCCTCAACAAACCACAGTGATACGGTCCCCCCAAAAAAAGAACATCCCCCCTCACGCGCGACGGTAAAAAGGGATCACTGCGCATGTGGCAGTCCTGAAGGTGGGCATCGTAATCACTTACTTTATTATTTACTTTTCTCTGTAGGCGACCACACACACACATATATATAGAGAGAGAGAGACACACATCCAACCCAGGCATCTTTGCTGTTGTTGCAAGGCGGGTGAATTGCTAGTGCGTGATTGTGATTGTGCACATAGAGCAGGCTGGGCAGCTTTGATCCGGCTGGAGGACTCATCAGCAACAGCGGCCGGTTATTGAGCTGTGGTGGGTAGCTGTGTGCATATAGCACATCATAGGCGACACAGTGGATCCTCACCACTCCGTACAATTCCCTCAGCGCGTGTCTGTGCGTGCTTTTGAGTGTGATTAGTTGTATATGTTCCCCCAAGGGCATTACGATGCAGCCGGAGTTAGTCGTCCAGCGACTCGAAGTGGCTTGAATCATACCGATCCGCAATCACATCGCGGCTGCAGCTCTCATGTAGGTGCGCTGGTGGAGTTCGCTACGGTAGCCAGCACTGGAAGCTGTCCTCCCCACCGCGACCGCGGGCGCAACGCACGCACCACCCCCACTGGTGCCCCACACGCACGCGCATCCAGCGCGGGAGTTGGTCCTCGGCACCAACACACTATAGAGAAGGTAGAGGAGCTGAGCCTGCTGAATGATATTCGCCGTACTAGTGAGTTGGTAGTCGAGTTTCGACGCCTTAAGGTGCAGGGGGGTGGCTCGCGTGCGGACCGCGAGGCACTGCGCCAGCGGGTGCGGGAGCTTAGAGCAGCTCAGCAGGCGTGTCTCGATGTCTCTCAGTCGCACCAGCGACAGCGCACTGTGCCAACTCCTACTGTATCAACCAGGGAGATGGGCCCATTGCCCTCCCCACCGCTCGTGATGAATCCGCGGAGGTCACCTCGCCAAAGAACCTATGAGAGCGAAACCTACAGCGTTTCACCCACCGCTCAGCACTGGGCCACACACACATCTGCCTCTCCTGCGCGGCCCATCGACCTGCACCATTACCCCCATCATCGTGCAAGGGGGACATCACCACTGCTGCGCACTGGCCTGGAGCATCCCCTTGGTGGAAATAGCGACAATTCCCGGGACTATCCAGTCGCGGAGCGCCGTAGCACCTCCATCGCGCATGCCACCACCACCAGTAGCGGGGCAGGCGCTCGGGATGGCGAGCAACAGCGCGAGCTCCGCTCCATCTGCTTTGCTGTTGCCTTGGCCGAGTCCCACGTACGGACTGAACTGTGTCGCCGCTGGGAGCGTAGACTACTCAAGCACCTTGCCACCTTCCGTGAGGGGCGCGTGCGCATTGCGCTGACGATCGTCAGCGATGGCCCTGACGGGATGACAAGGGATCAGCGCCCCACAGCTCACACGACAGTACACTGCAACCTGCACACAGCAGAGAACCACCACAGCAACCCCGCTACCATTGCCACGACGCCATCACCAGTAATCCGCATTGCTGCTAGCTCCACTAATCCCCAAATACCCATCGAGGCAGAATCTGGACGTCACGCTTCGGAGGAGGCTGCACGGGCTGCTGCGGAGGCTGCACAGGAGGCTGCACGGGCTGTTGCTGAAGAGGCTGCACGCATTGCTGCTGAGGCTGCACGGGTTGCTGCGGAGGAGGCTGCACGCATTGCTGCTGAAGAGGAGGCTGCACGCATTGCTGCTGAAGAGGAGGCTGCACGGGCTGCTGCTGCACAGGAGGCTGCACGGGTTGCTGCGGAAGAGGCTGCACGCATTGCTGCTGAGGCTGCACAGGAGGCTGCACGGGTTGCTGCGGAGGAGGCTGCACGCATTGCTGCTGAAGAGGAGGCTGCACGGGCTGCTGCTGCACAGGAGGTTGCACGGGCTGCTGCGGAAGAGGCTGCACGCATTGCTGCTGAGGCTGCACAGGAGGCTGCACGCATTGCTGCACAGGAGGCTGCACGGGCTGCTGCTGAAGAGGAGGCGGCACGGGCTGCTGCGGAAGAGGCTGCACGCATTGCTGCTGAGGCTGCACGGGTTGCTGCACAGGACGCTGCACGGGCTGCTGCTGAAGAGGAGGCGGCACGGGCTGTTGCTGAAGAGGCTGCACGGGTTGCTGCAGAGGAGGCTGCACGCATTGCTGCACAGGAGNACGCATTGCTGCTGAAGAGGAGGCCGCGCGGGCTGTTGCTGAAGAGGCTGCACGGGTTGCTGCAGAGGAGGCTGCACGCATTGCTGCACAGGAGGCCGCACGGGCTGCTGCTGAAGAGGAGGCTGCACGCATTGCTGCTGAAGAGGAGGCCGCACGGGCTGTTGCTGAAGAGGCTGCACGGGTTGCTGCAGAGGAGGCTGCACGCATTGCTGCACAGGAGGCCGCACGGGCTGTTGCTGAAGAGGCTGCACGGGCTGCTGCAGACCGTAGAGTGAATGCTGTCGTTGCTGTAAGTAACTCAGTCATGACAGGTTTTATCGAGAATGCTGTCGAATCTCTTATCGCAGAGACTGTGCAGCAAGCAACTGCCGCCGAGGAGGCCGCACGCATTGCTGCTGAAGAGGAGGCGGCACGGGCTGCTGCTGAAGAGGCTGCACGCATTGCTGCACAGGAGGCTGCACTGAGGGCTGCCGCGGAAGATGCATCAGCGCGCGCAGAAAGTGCTGCGCGATTATGTGAGGTGGTGATGGCCGCATCAGCGGGTTGGGTGAAGGAGTTTTTTGTCACCGCCACTGAGCGGATTGGTGTGCAGCGGCAGCGATTGATGGATGCGCGAGCGGAGCAAGAACGCATAGAATGGGGTGAGGTGGCTAAACGAGACGCAATCGTATCAGCCGCCGCTGCTGAACGCATGGATATGGAAAAGTGTCGGGAAGATGGTATCTTGCGGTTGGCACATCGGGCAACTGGCCCGATAAAGGTTGGCGTCGACAGTTGCACCGTTCTCCTTGCCTGTGATGCCATGATGGACAACCTCCTTGCCGAGGCCTTCAGCGCGGTTGCCAGTGCTGACCGGGGTGCCTATCCTCTTTCCACAAGTGTGACGGGCAACATCGAGGGAGAGGGTGAGGACTCCCTGCATGGTAGCGATTCGGTCTTGGGGCCTCCCGATAGTCGCCTCGCAGCACCCAAGCAACTGGACCTCAAGCTGAGCACGCCGCCAGAAGATAGGGCTCTCCCTCCTCAAGAAGACCGCGGGGTCAGTGGGGACAGCTCCCCCACGACTCCCGGCGGCTCCGCCGGCGTGGGAGAGAATGAGATGGTGGAACTCATTTCCTCAGTACTTGAGGCCACCGCGGAGGAGGTCATGCCATCCCGCACCCTGCTCCCATCCCCACCACCCCCCGCCGGCGTCACCCTCCCCAGCATTGGTGGGCCGACTGCTCTGCAGCACGTCAGCGACCAGCTTCTTGGCGACCTACTAGCGGTAGCCTCCGACATCGTGAGACAGCGCACACACGACCCCGCAATCCCGGTGTGTGCTGCCCCCGCCCCTCTACTTACAGACAAACGCGCCACTGACGCAGAGGCAGCGGCAGCAGTCAGTCAGTACATGGTAACAGTGGCGGGCCCAGAGCTAGTGGCCGGGCTGGGGCCTGACATGGTCTCGCGGCTCACTTACACGGAGGTGGAGCGAAGACTGCACACTAGTGTGCTCACTGTCCTGCGGCGTGTCAATGCCTCTGCAGACAGGTCCCTTGTCCAAAGCGACGGCGTCAACGAGGAGTCCGCAGAGGCGTTGCCTGCTGACTGGGTGGTGGCGGCGCAGTGTCTCACGGAGCGCGTCTCCGCAGACCTGATGGTATTTGCCTCCAAGATGCTGCTAGCCACTGTGGAAAAGCGTCTGGTGCACTCCGACGACTTCGTGACATCTGCGAGGGTTGAACTGGAGGCAATCGCCTCAGTAGATTTGGCTTCGCTACTGTCAGCGAACCTCTCACCAGGCGATATCCGCTATCTTATGTTGTACTACGCTGAAGCCGCACGCAAGGGGACACCGGACACTGGCGTGAATCCGAGTTTTGCCCAATCGCTCCTTCACCAGAACCTCTTCACACGCCCGGCCAGCGGCGCCGTCCCAGGTGCCCCCGTCGGGCTTCTGTCACCCGCTTCTCCGTCCGAAGAAGACTTACCACGTGTCTCTCCACAGAGGACACACGCGGCAGCGATGACCACCAGCCTCCAGTCCGCGCATCGACGTAGCAAAGATAGAGCCATGTCGGAGGACGTTCGGCGTGCTGGTCTGACGCTGCGGGTGCTCGAGCACACGGTGGAGAACATTGCACAGGGACTGGTTGCTGAGACTGCCGAGTGGCTATCGGGGCTACTCGCAGGGCGTGGTAGCGTTGACCGGACAGCGGTGATGTAAGTGCTCAGGTCCTCGGCGTAGAATCTATGCGAAAGTAGGGGGAGGCTCTTTTCTCGTTGCTTTTTGCGCAGAGGGGGAAACCATTCCGTGTTATAGAAGGCATTTGCAGCATAGTGGGAGAAACTATGGGGAACGGAGCGGACCCATCTCTTCTTTTTGTGCTACAACATGGTCAATATACGCATATAGAGAGGTGGATGGGTGAGGGGTTGCGGACCACCAGCACTTGGAGATAGAGACATCACGCCACTACCTCTCAGTATGTGTGTTGTGTGCGTGTAGGTGCATATGCGTGAGCGGGAGTGCTAGCAAATTATTTTTTAAAAAAGGTATAGACAAGCGAAGTGCAGGACGTTATGTGGCACCATCAATCGTTAGAAGCCATACGTCGGCCCACTCTCACTTGTCACGAGAACTATCATTACTAAACAGCTACTTTCCTCCCAATGTTGGGTGTTAGGTGCGCTGCTCCTCCGCTTCCACATCCACATGAGCAGAATGCTGCATTGTCATCCCACTCTTTTCATTCCTTGCTAATGGCTATTGCGCTCTGGGGGGGTATCATTTTTTGTAAGATACATATACGTCGAGGCAGGCCTGCTCTTTCTCAGGCAAGGCGAGAGGCGCAAAGAGAAAGAGAAGTGCGCTTTATCTAGGGGAGATCGAGGCATACATCAGGTGACATTTGCGGGGCCATTCTACATAGACAGAGAAAAGCAGAAAGGGAGAGCAGCAGCAGCAGCAGGTGTGGGTGCGCATATCACAGAAGCGGCGGGATTTAGTGGAGTAAACTCGGGGAAGACAGCATTGCATAGGTATTGTGGCTTGACCCATTTTATCTGTGTGTCACGTTCTTTATTGTTTGGTTTTTAGTACCATCCAAGGGACCAGTAGCACCTTGTCGTGTCTGCTTTTATCTGCACACGTGCACAGACGAGGGAGCATTGACAAACTAGCGTAGTTCCTTTTTTTTTCGAGAAGGAGACGTATATATATATAGTTTTACTTTTGTGTCTACTTGCATATACACACATACGCAGCCGTGCGCGTGCATTCGCCCCCCCCCCTCTCTCCACTCCTCCCACTGCATTCCGGAGTGCGAACGTGCGGGAGAAATGATTGTTTCGAGCGTAGGCTACCGGCCTGCCACACACGCCCTCTCGGGACTGGGCCCCTGTCCTATCCGCCCATACGAGCGGGCTAGCACTGGGGCTGAGGAGGAGGCGGAGAGTGGCGTGCAGCGATACAATAAGCTCGAGAAGATTGGGGAGGGCTCGTACGGAAAGGTGTACAAGTGCAGGGACAAGTGCACCGGCGCGCTTGTGGCGATCAAGATCATCACATGGAGCTACAAGGATGGCGGCATCCCCTCCACCTCGATCCGCGAGGTCTCCCTGCTGAAGGAGCTCCACCACCCAAGTGTTGTGCGTCTGTTGGAAGTGATCCCTGATGACGGGAAGCTGCTTCTTGTCTTTGAATTTCTGGATAAGGATCTGAAGCGGCTGCTAGATCTGCGCTCGACGCCGATGGTGGGACGGAAGATCAAGCTGGTGATGTTCCAGCTCCTCGCCGGGCTTCACGCCTGCCACCGTCGCCGCATTGTTCATCGAGACATCAAGCTCAATAACATCCTCATCAGCCGGGACGAGGGGACGATCAAGCTGGCTGACTTTGGCCTCAGCCGTGCCTTCACCGTGCACAACCAGGAATACACGCAGGAGGTCACCACACTCTACTATAGAGCCCCAGAGATTCTGCTTGGGGCCACGCAGTACTCACCCGCGATTGATATGTGGTCCATTGGATGTGTCATGGCGGAGCTCGCCATGAAGAAGGTCATATTCCCCGGCGAAGGTGAGTTCTCACAGCTCATCACGATCTTTCAGGTGCTTGGGACCCCCAGCGAGAGCACGTGGCCCGGGGTCTCCATGCTCCCCTACTTCAACGACAACTTCCCGCACTGGAAGCCACAGGACCTCTTCAAAACCGTCGCCACCCTCGACCAGGAAGGCACCGACCTCCTCGCGGCGCTGCTCAGGTATGCGCCTGAGCAGCGCATCACCGCCTCCCAGGCACTCCAGCATCCGTGGTTTGACGAGGTGCGGCGGGAGAGCGAGGTGACGCTGCAGGAGCAGATACGTGCTATGTTGATGACAGACTTCAAAGAATAGAGTTGCCCCTCGCATGCACTGCGCGAGCATTCTGAGAGATATAGAGCGAAGGGGAGGAGGAAAAGAAGAGGAAGAGTGGAAACCAAAGCACAGTGGATAGGGATATCACTAGGAGGGGAGGAGAGTAAGAGAGCGCACACCTCACTCACTCACATACAGACACCTCCCCCCCCCCCTCCTCTCATTGCTACATCTTCTGAAGAGTGGGAGGAAAAAGTGACGAGCCGCTCCCCCCCCCCCAACCTCATCACGACGGTTCTAGAGCTCGCTTGATCTCTTCACCTTGCCACTTGACTGCGGGTGTGTGTGTGTTGTGTGTGCTCTGTGTGCTTTACCTCAGCTGTATGGTGCCTTGGGTCTGATGGCCTTATATGTGCGCCATCTCGCTGGCAGACAGCATACACAGACACGAGAAGGCACGTGTCTAGTCTGTCACGCGAGCACCCGTGCTGGAGCGCTAGTATATCAGCAAAGCAGACAGACAAAGAAATCTACATAAACATGAAACTAGTGATGGCCGCTTCGGATGAGTATAATTACCATAGATTAGTCGTCAGTGTCCCCTCCATGTCCCTTATCCTATGCGAATATTATTGAATGCCCTCTCACACCCACTTCCTTGCTGTTCTTTCTGGGGGGCTTGTTTGGTGCCGTTGGAAGCGCATTAATTCTACCGCACTCTCTCTCTCGTGAAGGGCACTCCTCCCTCTCGATTCAGAGCCCTGGGACAATCAGTGGTAGCACGCAAGCAAGCGAAAGCTCCTTGAGATATACAAGCGCACACTCTCACACAGTCACAGTAGAGAACAAGGGAAGTCAAACGGTAGCATTCACTGCTTCGTCCGTGTTTTGTTTAATATTCTTTCCTATTTCTATCTGTTTTCCTGTTATCTCCTCTTTTGAGACTCCTACACGTATACTATTTCAATCACAGACACACACTCACACACACATACACCAGTGTCCACGCACATCACAGGGATTTTGGGAAGTCTGAGATTCAGTGCCATTGGTTGTATATTCAAAACGCACGCGCGCACATTATACACCCCGTCCTAGGATACGTCTCTATAGTTCTTTTTTATTATAGCTATCGGCAATTTTCTCTTAGTGGTTGGGTTTTTTTTCTAGTTCGTTGGTTTCTTTACTAATTATCTTTTTTCAACCGCTACCTCTTTGATTCTTTTGCTGTATCACGACAAATGACCCTCACCGCGAACTGTGATGCACTCTACTTCCCGCCGGAGCCCAGGGATAACATCCTCACGCTTTCGTGGGTGCCGCCTGCAGGTGAGCCTGCGCTGAAGCCCAGCAGCCTCGTCGTGTTCAAGGTTAAGTGCAGTGCCCCCCACCTCTTTCACGTGGCCCCGCGCCACGGCGCCATCCTCGTTGCGGATGCTATAGGGGGCCAGCCAGTGGGGTTTAAGGGAGAGCGGGTTGTAATTGGTGCGCGCAGGGACTACGCAGGCGGCGGTGGAGACGCTGGCGCCGATCACGCCAGTACCTTCACGCGTCACACAGTCAAGACCGCGACGCCGAGCGCCGCACGAAGTTTCCAGGAGCGTTTTGCTATTGAATATGTACTGGTGTCCGGGGAGCCTCTTGCCTACCAACAGGTGGTAGAGGCGCTGTCGGCCCCCGCTAAGCTCGCCGAGATGGCAAAGAACATTTGGTCGCTCATCTCCGCCGGGGCTATTCAGAAGGCCCACGTCAGCGCGCAGGGCTCCCTCCAGTTCAAGGTGTACATGGAGGATGTGGTCCTCACCACCCATCGGCAGTCGCAGCCCCCTGCCTCCGCCATCGTGGTCCCCGCAGAGGCGGTGTTAGTGGCGTCGTGCCTGCACGACCTCCTCTGCAGCGCCCGCACCCCTAAATCCGCCATGAATAGCCCAGGGACGGGCCGGCGGGGCAGCGAGGACCCACGCCGGGGAAGTACCGGCAACGCTGTCAATAGCGGCTCGCCGGCCCGCCGGATGACGGATGAGTTGCGAGCACTCAAAGACGAGGTTGTGGCGATGCGGAAGGAGGCAGTACTGAATACACCAGGGTCCTCTCGAAACATGCAACTGAGTCCCGGGTGTGGGAGCGTGGCCTCGAATGCGAGTGAGTCGAGAAGCCTCGTGGCAGATATTGGGGAGGAGCCTGTGGTCAGCTGCGTTATGCAGGTCCCCGATGTGGCGGGCTCACCTAGTGGCGCCAAGAACAAAAAGAAGGGACTCAAGCTGAGCCTGGTACTGATCATCATGTTTGTTGTATATGTAATCTTCATGTTCAGGAGGTGCGGTCAGGGCAAGGCAAGTAGCAATTATTTACGCCTGCCATCGAATGACAGCGGTGCTCTCGTCACCACTGGAGACCTATAAGGAGGGGAGGGGAGGGGGGGCATTAATCATATCTCGCTCCCCCCCCCCCTCCCCTCTTTCCCCATCCTTCTCGATTTTCGTGTGCCGTCGAGAAGGTTAAGTTTACTTTGCTAGCTTGGCTGTTTGCCACTGTCAACGTCCATACACACACGTAAGTAGATGCCTGCGGGCA
>JAODGE020030281.1:0-11583 GCA_027574965.2 Ecitophya simulans | reverse complement strand
GTCATATATATATATATATATATATATATATATATATATATTACGCCGTCTCCCTCAGCACGACCTCGCTCCACCACTGTGCCTCCGCCAAATGTAATTTCATATTTTTTTCTCCACTTCTTGCTGCTGCGTCAGCAGAGCAACATAATATAACATAACATATATATGTATATATATAGCGGCACAGATCAGGCTCGCTTCCCTTCCGCTAGGTGACCAAATTATGTGAGGGCCCATAAAGCACATCACAGACAACGATGTGTAAACTCACACAGCCATGTAAGTCATTAGGATAGGGAAGAGGTGTGTGTGTGGGTGGATGGGAGGTGCTATCCGGAATGTCACCCCAGCACAGAGTACGATGAAACGACACCAGTAAAGAGAGAGGGCATAATGCTCGTACACATCATATCGTTCGGGTCAAGTACAGGAGAGGAGAGATCAATCGCTGTACTTAGCTAAAAAAATAGATATTCACATATGCCTACAGGCGAGGCATGCGAGGGAGCGCAATAGAACGGCGGGAGCGCTTGCATGAGCATACATTACACAGTTGCGCCACCGTCTTCTACATAACAGTCTCTCCCTCTGATCTCTGAACTGTTCCCCCTTTTCCATTCTCATGCGTCTCCCCCATTCTTCTTTTTTTAACTCTTTCGTCTCTTCACTAACACATTCGTTCACCACCGACTCACCAGAAATGTTGCCACGTATATAAGAAGAATCACGTTCCCCACTAGCGTCACCCCCCCTTCCAGCGGTCTCCGCATAGCCACAAGAGTCGCCCATATCGAAAGCCACAACGTTGCGTGGTTTATGGACAAAAGAAATCGATGAGCTCTCGGGTAGGCACGGCCCAGGTCTCCAAGTAGATATCCTGCGGCCTCCGCTGATTCCACCGAGGCATCTGTAGCCCTGCCGTGCGCCACCTCTGTGGTCTTATCCATACTTTCCTCTCCGCCCTCCTGTTTCTTCTGGCTCCCCACATGCACAAAGGACCGCTCGTTCCACACGACGAGGTACGCCGTCACGTACACAATCGCCAGGGTGGCCTGCACAGCCGCGTGGACAGTAATTTCCTGCGTGGTCAGAAGGTACCGGCTGCTGTCCCACATCGCCTCTGGTGTTTTGTGCAGGATCGCGTGGTTGCGAATGGTCAGGACAAGCCCCTCAAAGTGAGATGGGAACCAGCAGGCCGCCACCGCCACCGAACAAATCCACTGGTAGGAGAGCCCAGGCCTCACAGTCCACGGCATCGCCCACACGACGCCCTGCGCCATCAGGGCGGAGAGAACGGTCTGATAGCACAGAGGCACACCCGAGAGCCCCCACCGACACACTACAGACGGCGTGAGCCATAGTAGCGCCATGACAACAGCTCCCGCCGCGCGGCTCCGCAAAATCACCCACCTCACAAAGCCTTTGTACACTGGAAGTCCCAAGGGCATCACGATCAGTGGGACGAGCAGCAGCACAAAGAGCGTTAGCACAACGCCAACGCAGTAGCCCATGTAGAGATTGAATATGTGCTCCGAGAGGAGTGGCCAAATGGGCACGCTTTGAATGCGTATCCACGGGTACTGACACTCCTCATAGCTCGGATGCATCCAGTAGAGGAGGATCAGAGTGGCCTTCTCCACCAGCCCCATCCGCGCCGTCATGGCCCTGTCCGTTGAGCCGGCTGGGTCAGCGTTGCGGCAAACCTGGAGGGCGTACTCCGCCCAGACCCCCGTCGCCACCTCCGCGAGAGGGCCCATCACAAGCAGGGCAACCAGCGGAGGCAGCGCGCGCATCCAGGCGACCACCCTGTCCACTTGCACTGCTGGCCGCAGCTGCGGGTTCCTGTAGAAGTACCTCTCCAACAGGCCCCCAACTGGGACGAGCAGAGTGAAGAAGCACAGGACGTAACAGCCCCCGAGCTTGCCAATCGCCGTGTACACGGAGAAGGAGGCGAGCCAGCGCTCCGGCCACTCATAGATGAGCCACTCCAGGCGGCCCCGGGAGAGAAAAGGGGCTGCTGCCACGGAGCTGAGCCTGTTCAGCTCCAGCGCAGGCCGCGCCCCGCCCTCCACCGTGTTGTCGCCAAACGCGTAGCAGATGAACGTGCTGTTGTCATGCGCAGGGTAGGTGCTGAAAGCCTTCCAGCTGTACGAAAACTGATACTGCCCGGTCACGAACGGCCCGAAGAAGAGCTGTATCTGGTCCTCGGGCTCGTCGAGCGCGAGCGCATCGGTTCCGCGGAGGGCGAGATAAAATGCGTGAGCGGAGCCGCAGATCGTCATGGGGTACACTGCCGCCAATGGGTGAGTGGTGACGAGCAGGTTGGTCTCCATGGTGACGGCCGAAACACCAGTCACGAGGCTGTACCCATCGTGCGCCTCTACTCGGAGACGGTTGCCAATGTAGCGCGTCCCCAAATAGACTTCCTGTCGCATGCATGCGAATGCAGCGAAGTCGATCTTGTCGTACTGCAGGAAACTGCGCTGATCGCTGTCACCGACCCACTCGTCGTCACCCGTCTCGTCGTAGTCCTTCACAAGAAAGCAGAACTGCGGCCACACGAGGCCCGCACTGGACTGCTCCGGCGCCACGGTGACCTGGAAGCTGAAGGCTGTGAGCAGCGCTTTCCCTGGAGCAGCCTTTGGGCCCTTCAGAGTGCTCGGGAGGTGCAGCTTTGTGGCAGCGTCGGCCACGATGCTGTCGCTGTCGTCCCCCGTTCCAAAGGGTCGCGTGCCGGCCTCATCGTGGAAGAACCTCAGCTGCGGCTGGAACACGACATCCGGCCTGTACGTTGTCGACCCAATGAACACATGTAATGGGTCTGTGCCATCATAGAGGCCGGTGCTTGTCAGACGCTCGAGGTGCGTGGGGAGGGTGGCGAGGTCCAGCGGGGTCTCAGTGCCGACGCACACCTCCGCGAAGGAGGGCGGCACTGCTGGCGGCGGACCGTCGTCCATTACCTCCACGTGGCCGTCGGCATTCTCGATCATGGCCGACACAGCGCGGAACTCCTCCAGTAGCGCGGCGCTGCGGCCCACCGAAACCCCAAGCGACTCTACCACCGAGGGGAAGAGCCGCTGACTGTACAGGCCCGGCAACCCCGGCTCCCGGGAAAAGTGCTCCTGCGAATCGGGCAGCAGTGCGGCCCGTACGACGGAGTTCGCCGAGGCTTTTAGGAACTGCAGACCGTAGACCAGCCCGCGGTGGTCCATCGGGAGCCCACAGTCACGCAGTGCCTCGGTGGACAAGTCACGCCGATATGCGCAGCGCGGCGAGGCCAGCAGAGATGCCCTGTGCTGTTTAACAGCCGCGGCGTCCGGGGACAGGCGGGGCGTGGAACGCAGCACGCTAGCCGAAATGGATGGGATCACGTCGTCGAGGGCGCCGCCGTTGATGGAGAGCAGGGCTACGCTTGACAACCGTGCCGCGAGCTCCTCTGTTGGCAGGTGACCCAGTCTATGCAGGAGCGTGAGGGGGTTGTTGTGGGTGCCGGCAAAAACATCCCGGTCCCAGTCGTAGGTAGAGTCCGGAGCGGTGAGGGGGTAGTGACTCGAGGCGGCCGCGTGGACAGCGCGGAAGAGCCACACGCTGCCCACGTCAAAGAAGAGGGGCGGGTAATGCACTGGCGAGGCCACCATCACGATACCTGCGCAGAGCTGCGGGCTCAGGATGGCGGCCACGATCGCCACTGTGCCACCCAGCGACTCCGCCCAGAGCCAGAAGCCCCGCTGCTGCACACGCGCCACCTCCCTCCGCACCCGCTCCAGTGTGGAGTAGCGCATCAGGTGCTGCTTGGCCCGCGCGCAGACGGCATGCCCATCTGAGGGATTGCAGACACTCGCCGTATACTCCGTCTCGATGAGCGGGAGTGGGTGGATGGCCTCGGAGTCGTAGGCACCGCTGCGTCGTAGTGGTTCCTCGGGTGCCTCCACAACCGCACTGAAGGTGTTGGTGAAGGCTTTCATCAGCGCGTGCAGGGAGTGGTTCAGGAAGCGCGCCTCCTTCAGTGTGATCAGGCCGCTGTGAGTGTACGACTCCTCTAGATAGTCCACGGAGAAGAGTTCCGTTGCAAGCATCGGGGTCTCCTCCAGCACGACCGCGTCCTCTGCGCTGTCCACCATCCAGGTTGGGAACCGCTTGCGTGGGTGTCCCCTGTCTTCTACAGAAGCCGTGGCGTTGCTGCCTCCCTCCCACTCCACCCTCTTCGCTTGCTTCATCATGGCGTGGAGGCGCCGCTTGGTGTTGCGGGTGTAATCTCGGTTGGCACGCTTCCGCTGGCGCACGTTTGCTTCCAAGAGAAAGCGTGAGAAGGATCGGGCACAAAAGGTGGACCCGCCGTTACCGTGGACATACACGACTGGCACACGCGTGTAGGAGCCCATTGGCCGCTTCTGTGTGTGTCCGTCAGCGAGGTAGTCGTGCAGACGCCAGAGCTTGTAGTGCGGCTCCGTGTTGCAGCACACCCCGCTGACGTTCACTACGCGGAAGCTCGGGTACATGACCGGGTTGATTGCGTTGGACTGTGCCCGATGTACCTTTAGTGCCCAGTTGTAGGCCCCAGAGCTGAAGGATGCCACGAGTGCGACGAGGAACACATAGCACGCCAATGAAGAGAGCCTTTTAATGTCAAGCCGTTTGCGGCGCTGCATGTGCTCCATCTGTTGTGGCATCTTGTTTCTGTTATGTTTTTGTTTGGTTGTTTGGAGGGGAGGGGATGGGGAGGAAAGGGAGGAGTTAAAAACAACTTCGGGAGGTGGAAGAGCGCTTATGGTGTGTCTATTCGTGCGTATATATATATATATATATATATATATAAACGTGAGCGTATTGCGCACAACGCAAGGACACAGCAATAAGGGTGTGCTTCCGCGACGAGTGACTGCTATCACTACAACTGATAAATTACTAGCGCACAGATGTACACATACACATATCAACGCACCAAATTGATAGAAAAAGGCAGCAGCTATGAAGTACCCCTTGGCTCTTGCGTATGTATATATATACAAACGCGTAATGAAAGTATGTGCAAAAAAAATATATAGAAACACAAAGGAGGTGTGTGTGTGTGTTGTGAGTGAAGTTTCAGCACAGTTACGGTGACTGGGTACACCAACGCATATATGCTATGTTAGTTATAGGGCCTGATAGCACGTCGCTTCCTCCAGCCTGAGTAAGCTGTACGGACGGTGGCACAAATCAATCGCGCTCGTCAGTGCCGGAAGAAGGCAGCATTATTGTTATTGTATAGTATTTTCTTTTCCATTTCCACTCAATGGATCAGAAACACTAGGGGGGGAAGTGAGGGGATGGAGCGACGTCGCCCCATCCCCTCACTTCCCCCCCTAGCTACCACTCGTCGAAGACAAGGATGATGAAAGCAGGCCCTGCACGTACACAATCTGGAGTTAACTCCGCTCCCACGCTTTCTTTTACGAGAAAACAAAAAATTACGTAGAGAGTACGCCGTCTGCACACTTAACAACAACAACGAAAACGGTAGCGGCAAGACAAACTGGGTAAGCTATCTTTTCTTATACATAGATACATGCATACGGCGACACTGAGAAGCCTCTGCAACTACTCGCGTCATGCACCTTAACAGCGGTACCCTTCCTCATTCTACAGCTGTAACTCAAACACCTAGCTGATTAAGAAAAATATAAGCAACAGACATCTAAGTAACATCATCAAAAAAGAGAGAAAAAGAGAGTGCCCCAACTTAGAGAGAATAAAGGGGAGGAAATTGCCTACTCAGTATGTCACTACACTGTACGTTGTGCACATCCCCTCCTTCTCTTTCTCCCCTTACTGTCCTTAATGTGGACATGTAAGCTCCATTCGATATGATATGGGTGAACCAACAGAGGAACCTAGATCCTATCAACCCCTCCTTCCTTCCCTCCACAAGTCGGTAAACGCACGCACACATACACACACACACACAAAGATGATTCCACTATGACCTGGATCTTCCTAATGCAGAGGCGACGTACACTTTTCCACTAGTCTTGGCCGCCTCCTCCTCCAATATTTTTGTTTGCTTATACTTGAGGAAGATCAGCGCGAGCAGCGTGATAATTTCCTCATCCACCATAAAGAAGGACACCCACAGGGCAAACCACAGCACCCAGTATCGCAGAAGAGACTCTCGCAGCTTCTCCCAGAAATCCGGCGGCTTCTCCGGCTTCTGGACGCGCAGGGTATACACAATGCTGTCGTCTGTGAGAGCCTCATGCAATCCAGCAACCTCAAAGAAGCTGCTCTTCTCCTCCACCTTGGGTGACACCTTGATGGTCGTCCACATCTTCTCCAGCTCTCGTTCAGCGCTGAACTCAAAGTTGCCCATCTTCTTGATAACAGGGAGATCAAGAATGCGCTCCACCTCGGCCTCCGACGCCACCTCCGATAGCGGAAGGCCAAGTGTCAGCCAGCGGCGCCCGCCGGTGAGCACGAAACGGTACCTGCCAGAGAGATGCCGCTCAAGCATCAGCAGATCTTCCAGAAGTTTCTCCGACTGCTCCGTCGCTGCTCTGCCTTCAAATAGGGAGTCGTGCACCAGCTTCGTGATCTGGACATCCCTTCGGACATCAAAGTTATAGTGGTTGAGAGCAAAGCGGATGCTCTCGCCTTTAAGCTCGGTGGGGTTGATGGTGCGCTGGTAGAACCCAGCAGCCATGATGCTCTCGTGCAGCTGAAGACGATGGAATGGGTCTGTGCAGTCCTTCTTGTAGAGAGCGCTTCGCAGGAGATCAACGCACTTGCCGAAGGATTGGATGGCTGCGCGTTGCTGGTGAATAGTCTCCATGTTGGCCAACGAGGCGATTGGGGTGAGGAGTGGGACACCGGAGAGCACATCTGCGTGCTCCTCAATGGCCTGCTGTGCAATCGCAATTTGGCCCTCACTGAGGAAGTTAGGGCCCTTGATCTCAGACTGGGGAACCAGTGCAGAAAACAGGTGCACACATCGCAATGACGTGCGGCGGAGCATGTTATTCGTGGCAACGTCTCAGCAGTGAGGGAAGGTGCAATAAAGAGTTGGCTCGAGCCTTTGCTTTTATTTAGTTGAACTTGCTCTCCCCTTCTCTACACAGTAAAGTGGATATACTAGAAGATATATATATATATATCAATCACGATGACAGAGGAGAGGGTGAGGGCATATAAAGAGGGGCAGCAGTTATCGACTACACAATCTGGACATTCCACACTCGTTGTTCAATACGACAACAATCAGGCGCACACGCAGCAGAGACTACTACTGTTACTAAAAAAAAATAATGACTGAGAAGGCGGGGGGGGGGGACTCATACATATACATATGTATATATATCTTTTTTTGCAACTGCGTATGTATGCATGTATGTACGTATGGGCGCATCTACGTTGATGGCATCTCGCTTACTAGTGAACATCGAACTTCCTTCTTTCCTCACACACAAGCACAGGTATGTGTGGGTGTTTGTGCGTCAAACTGAATATAGATTATTTTTCCCTTCTCTTCTGATCTCTTTAGCTGTCCAGTGCGAAAAGGTATCGGTTGTGAAAAGCCACACCAAACAGCTTTTCAGATTTTTTGGCGTAGTTGTATTCCATCACACACGACTCCTCTTCGGTAGCCTCCGCTTCCGCCGCCGTCTTTGCTGCTGTGGTCCCCGCGGCCACTACCTGAGCAGCAGCCTTCCCCTCTTCAGCAAAGTGCACCTTCTTCTTTTGCGTATGTTCGCCTGCAGTCGAATGGGCCGTGCCCCTCTGGGCCAGTGACAGCTTCTCGCGAATGTGCGCGCACAGCGCCCCAAGGACTGGCTCGGGGAGTGTGTCGAGAAGAGTGTCGATGGAGTCCCCGCGGCGATCTTTTCCCTCCAGCCGCAGGAGCATGGGAGGGAGCTGCTCCTTTGGCATGGCATCCACCTCATCGCGCAGAAGCGGCGGGAGGTCGCCGGACTGCACCGCGGCAAGGTTTTCCACGTAGCTCTTCCGCTCCTCCATCACAAGGGCCTCTTCGCGCTCGTGCACCAGCTCCTTGGCGCGCTGCGCCGCCCACGCCTGCTCCCGCCTCTCTCGCTCGCGACGAGACTCCTCTTCTTCCACCTCCACCGCGTCCCGTGATGCCTGCGTCCGCGGCTCTGCGGTCTCATCGGGTAGCTGGACAGTGAAGCACATCCTCAGCCGTGACTTCTTCCTAATAAATTTTGCGTCCGATATTTCCTCGGAGACGGGATAGTCAAACACCACTGACAGGAAAGGTGCGACGGACTTCCCACCATTGCCCTCGTCCGCCACCTCGTCATCGTCATCAATGTAGTAGCAATCCAGGCGCTTCGAGCTCACCCGCACATCAACCTCACGGATGGTCTGTATATTAGGAATGTACAGCTCTACGAAATACACGGAGGGCACCGACTCCTTGAAGAAGGTGTTCTGTGCAGGCCGCTTGTGTGCACTCCAGTCGTAGACGCCCGTCTTCTCCAGACGCAGAACTGCTGGGTGACTGGGGGATGGCGTGTGGCCACCCATCCCGCCGCCCTCCGCCTTGCCCCTCTCTGTACCTGCGGCGGCCTCACTGGCGAGCACCACGTGCTCCTCCACACCCTGGGCCACGGCTGACCCCGTCGCCGCTTGTGCGTTCGCTCCGCCACTGCTGCTAAGCTCCTCGATCAGCTTGCCAGTCCCACCTGTGCCGCCGACCTGCGTTGGCGGGGAGGCGCCAGAGACTGTGGGCAACCTGATTTCATCACCCAGTGCGTTCTTCTCCTTCTGCGCTGTGGTCAGACGGATCCGCTGAGGCTCTAGAGAGCCTTTTGCTTTGAAGTTAAGGTTGCGGAACTCGTCGGCGTTGAGGGTGGGCTCGGACTTCTGCTTAATCCACTGCATACAGAGAGCCGCGACAAAGCGTCTGAACTCGTGGTCCTCTCCACACCGCTTAATGGTCGCCGGGTTGACGATCACGTCATAGGCTTTGCAGGGCTTCCCACTCTTGTCCTTCTCCGGTCTGGCCTGCCCGCAGCTCAGTGGGATCCGGAACTGCACTTCGTCCGTGGGGCCGCCGGCGGGGGCGGCCATAGGGACAGGCTCCCCGATGCGGCTGTGCTGACACACGTTAATAAACACCTTCGCGGCACCGCCGACAGTGCACTTAATGCAGAAGCCGGGCTCCGGCAGCACGTACATCCACTGGCCATGCTCGTCACTGTGCACCTGCTCAAGCTCCTTCTTGGCCTCCAGCATGGTCTCCTTCTGCAGGCGCTCTTGCAAGTCACGCAGCCAGACCTCACGCTTGGGATCTCCCTCTGGAGGCATGTCCTTCAGAAGATTCTGTGCCTGACCAGAATCCCCGTCCCCGTGATCACCTAGCGCTCTCTGAAACAGTTGCAGGAACTGCGGGTTCTGCAGGAGGGCCTGCGCCGCGGTGGCTGGATCCGACATGGGAATATATATATATATTTATAAAAAATGTAAACGCGCTTGTACTGATGAGTATCTACCAAGGTGTTATATCAGTGAATGGGAGGAGTGGGCGTACCCGCCTTTCCAGAGTGAGGGCACCTTCGCTGCTGATACAGAGAGAGAAAAGTACACTTTCTGAGCAGCAGGAGGATAGACAGAGATTGTTGAGGCTGAAATGGAGCAAAAACGGAAAGATAACAGTCTTACTCTCTCACACACAATACTTGTGGGCGTCTCCCCGAGGGGTAGGGCAGAGCGAAATGAAGGAGCATTAAAATCGCGAAGGGTGCGCGTTACCTAAGTAAGTTTTTTTTTCGCGATGTTTCAGCTTCAGCAAGAAGGGTAGTATAGATCATGAACTTCTGACACATACATACATACACACATACATATATATATATATATATATATATATATGCATATGTCTGTGTAGACCCTCTTTCGCGTCCGCTGAAAGCAGAGGAGATAATGGAGTAGTTTTATTCTTTTGTTGCCCTGATTTTTCTCTGAAGTTATAGTGAGACCACGGGTGAGGAAACACGGTCACGATGAAGCTATATGTATACGATAACGCACTACTGTCGCATTTTGACGAGCACCCACGTCGGTTTCTGTCAATCCCCCGAGCTACGTATATGTCAGTTTACTGAGAGAGTGAGGGACAGAGATAACGAGAGAGAGAGAGCCTTGAACCACAAAGACGAACAGGCGCGAGGCAAAAAGAAAAAAAGGAAACTGAAAAAAAAAACAGATTGAAAGAGAAAAAAAGAAGAGGACCAAATCCTGCCGAAAATAACACTACAACGTACGTAGAAAATCTAACTGCACCACACACACACACACACACACACCCTTACAACAAATCTGCCAGGAATGCAACACGCACAAAGGGAGGAAGGACCGAATATGTAAATGAGGGGAAAGATGCAAGAATGGTTGCGATTGCGTAATGTATATTTACTACTACTACGATTGTAAAAAAAAAAAAGCTAGAAACAAATGAAAGAGAGGAAAATCATAACACAATAATAATAATAAAAAGAACTGAAAAAGGAACACTCGCGCACCGTACTTGATTTTGGTAGTGTGACAGTTTACAAGTCCTCGCAAGCCATCTTTTGAAAGAAAGCAAAAACGACAACAGCATAGAAATTAGATAGTCCCTCTCCCCCAATAAAAAGAAGAAACCCCCCCACAACGTAAGATACTGCACAAGCTACAGCTGAATTTTAAGAAGGGGACTGCACAAGATGTGGAAACATTTACAGTTCCAATATTGACACAGAGATTAAGCCAATTACGGATATGTGGAGAGAGAAAACAACAACATGAATCGTCTATAAGACATACAAAGGCATCCAGAAGAAACTGAGCACAGAATTGTGTGTGTTTTTCGTATTGGCTATACAGGAGGTGATTATCAAATATAATAAAAAAGAAGTAGTGCATGTTAAACCAATTCGAGAGAGGGAGAACAGCACATACTTTGTATGAGGAGCTACGCCATCTCTCTCCCTTGTTTCAAAAAAAAAAGTCAGGAAACTACACGATGCAACAGGATACAGAAGGTGCTTAACAATACCTCACTGTGCAGCTCATCACACAACTATTTGTCGAGGATAATTCACAAAAAGGAAAACAGACACTAAGATCTAGGATCACTAAAAAACAAATAATGAAACGTTTTTGCAGTAGTAAAAAAAGATAAAGGGAGGAGAGAGTGGGTTAGGGGAAGAGACCCTGACACCTTTTCTTCTGGTCCGGAGCACGTGAATGTCACTCAGGCACGCAGTGGGGGGGGGGGGGAGGGGGCGGGTGGAGAGTAAAAGTAAAAAAAGTAACAAGAAGATGCCCTCATGAATAAACCCACACATATGCACGCGTGTATGCTAGCATACAAGAATAGCGTACTGACGAGGCTCCTTATGACTCTGCCCAGTGAGCACAAGTGTAGCACCGGAATACAGCAGTTACGAATCCGAGTGGTAAGAGAGAGAGAAAAAAAAGAAAGCACTTTCTGCATTGATTCTTGATAATATTGCCATCCGAGCAAATCCTGAAATGCTTGTGAACGCATGTACTGGCTGACATTGTCTTTAAGCAGCTGTAGATGTGGTGGGAAGGAAGAACGGAGGA